>JAGDFM010000161.1:0-82578 GCA_019155715.1 Phytophthora pseudosyringae | reverse complement strand
ACTTCTGCAGCCGCAGTTTGCAGTAGCTCTCATCTAGCGTTTACTGATACCCTTACCGACTTCTGGTCGATACGAAAAACACATCTCGCGACGAGATAGATCACATGAATACCAGCGATTTCCACTTCTAACGAGAGTATGTATCACACCTAAAAAAGCACTTGTTTTGGTGTAAAAAGAATCGAGTGGTTGCATCTGACCGTACTCGGTAAGATTACGTGTCCGGTCTGAACAGCTCAGTTCCCCGTATTGTCCGTTACGCCCTCTCGTCCCCACGTCTCAACGCGCCCACATGCCAACGTCTCCGCCGCCGCCGGTCTCCTCGCGCCTGCGCTGCGTGCCCGGGTTCTTCCTCATGGGGGTCTCGGACGAGCCGGTGGACGAGATGGGGGACCCACCCATGCGCATGGGCCTCGTGGACGGCAAGGCCTGGCCGGACGTGTACAGCTTCATGGACCGGTTCAGGCTGCAACACGCGGGGCGCCGCATCAAGCTCGTCATCCTGCTGCGTCACGGAGAGGCCACGCACAACGCCACCAAGGCCCGCGTGGGCGACAAAGTGTGGGAGGAGCAGTACGAGATGCGGCCCGAGTTCATCGACGCCCCGTTGACGGCGCACGGCCGCGAGCAGGCCGAGTCCGCCGCGTTGATGCTCGAGCGGCAGATCGCCAAGTGCGGGCTCCAGCTGCAGCGCATCTTCGTGTCCCCGCTGGACCGCACGCTGCAGACGTACGACCGGGTGTTCGCCCGGCTGCGGGACATCCCCGTGTCCGTCGTGGAGCTCGCGCGCGAGACGCTGGGCGTCGTCAACTGCGACCGCCGCAAAGTGCTGACCCCCAAGCAGGCGGCCTACCCGCACTTGGACTTCGACCACGTGGCCAGCGAGAACGACACGTGGTGGCAGGCGGACCACCGCGAGACCAACGACGAGATCGCCGCGCGTGCCGCCGAGTTCCTGGACGACGTGTTCGACAAGTCCCCCGAGAGCTGCATGCTCGTCGTTTCGCACAGCGGCTTCAGTCGCGGGTGTTTCGCCGCGGTGGGGCACCGCTACTACCGGCCGAGGAACGCCGAGTTCATCCCGTTGTTGATCACGGACGCGACCGAGGACGAGTTGCAGCTGGACGCATAGGAGCGGACGGACCGAAGTCTAGCTGTGTAGCTACTTTTTTTTTTTTACTTTTTGCATGTTTTGTTCCTTTGTCAGCCCATCGACGACTGACACTTTGTGTGCTGTAAATGACTTAGATAGAAACGTGTCCATCGATCGGAGTTATCGTGTGTGAAACTGTTTTCTTCGTTGGCGTTGAGGTGTTAACCTTTCAATGCACTGATGGATGTCAACGACATGGCTAGACTGTATGCATACGTGTGTTGAGCCATCTATCGTCTATAAAAAACTTAGTCATGCCACTTTCGCTGGAAACCCGAAGAATCAAGTCCCGACTTCTTAGTTTCCCGATCGCATTTTGACTTTTCTCGGCTTCAACAGCAGCGGTGGTGATGTCGTCCCGCGAATACCAGCTCATGACGGTTCTCTGCGCGCTTCTTCTAGTAGTGAGGAGTGTGGTTCATGGCCACGAAGCGGCTTCATCCCGTTTACGGTACAGCAGTGGGTATTTCATCCAAGGAGATCGTAGCCAGCCTATTCCAGCGTCAAACCCGCCTCGCATGGGTCTCGTGGACGGGAAGACTTGGCAAGACGTGCATGCTGAAATGGACAGGAAGCGACGTGAAGGCACTCAAGTGAAGCTTGTTGTCTTCCTGCGCCATGGAGAAGGCACACACAACGTTGCAATTGATAAGTACGGCAGCGATGCGTGGAACGCCTACTACTGCAAACTACCCGAGTATTTGGATGCACCGTTGACTGTCACCGGGATCCAGCAAGCGGGGAACGCGTCAACAAGGCTCAACACTGAAGTCAGCAACGGTCTGCGCCTCGAGCATGTTGTCATTTCGCCGCTGGAACGTGCGTTACGAACGTTCGCCATCGCGTACCAGAACCAGACTTCCAACATGAGTAGCACACCATTAGAGCTACCGCGAGAGGTGCTGGGTGTAGACACTTGCGACGAGCGCCGCAACATTTCTGAAAAGAGGGTGCAGTACCCAGCGTTGGACTTCGGTGGCTTCGAGTCCGATGCGGATCCGTGGTGGACACCAGATCATCGCGAGACGGATGTCGAGATGGAGACCCGCGCAACCAAGTTTTTGGAACTGATCTTCCACAACATCTCGGCGCAGACGGTGGGTGTTGTCTCGCACAGCGTGTTTGGCGCTGCGCTTCTGCGTGTGATCGGCCATCGCCAGTACAGCCTGGGAACGGCCGAGTTCCTGCCACTCCTCATCGATGAAGTCACGAAACTGTAACCCGCGTGAGAGCATGCCGACGGTATATATCACCCAAGTTCGACTACACCATTCCCCCCCCCCTCCTCGACCATTGCGTTGCGTGAGGTGAGACTTTACTGAAGTCCCGTCGAAACGCGAATATGTAGGTACATGTACTCGTGCTTAGTACTGTACATGCAGTAAGTTACTTGAACAACATTTTGCTGGTTCAATCAATCGAAGCTCGCTGAGTCAACGCACCCAGGGATTGGTAGTCATGGGATCTGGGGGTGGTTAAATATTCATACTCGTTGGAGAATGAGATCTGAATCTTCATATTCATATTCATTTGTGTGAAAACTATCGAATCGATACGAATATTCATTTGTATGAATATCGATACCCAGACTGTTCGGTGAAGAAAGTGTTCATGCGAGAGCTTAGTACACAAACCTACTCGTGTTAGTGGATAACGGCCCGTTAGTCCAGGAAGGTAGGATAACTCTTGGCGATGTATGACCTACTCTGACGATGTCAGATTATTTTTCACTAATAACGTACGGATGCAAACGTGTTGGAGCTGCCCTTCAGCTACCACAACACTCCACTGCTTTTTGGTGCACACAAGACAGATCATAGCGCAGGTTTGCTGACTGTCCGCATCACGCGCGTCAGTGGCTTTCCCAAGAAGTGAATGACCTTCCACAGTTTACTGCGAGAGTTCTGGTATCATCTCTAGCACAGGCGCTTCCTGAACTCGAACCGGCCCCCGTGTGCTGATCAGCGCATGCTTTGCTGCAAAATCTACGTAATGAACAACACGAATTAGGAAAGCAATCGCGCAGCTCCGGCAAGTAAGAAATGCGCACCATACCTGACTGAAAGTGGAGCGTTGTCTGGCTGTGGTGCATCATTGCTGCACAAGTGATGAACGTTGCTCCTGCAAATGATGCACTCGTCCATGATTTCGAGCTCTGGACTCGTCCACACCGCTGCATCGCATCTCATCGCTGCTTCTTTCCTCTCGATAAAGCGTTGGTGGCAGACGTAAGTAACTATTCATATTCGTTTGTATTAATATGACCTACTCCGTTCGACCATAGTGAGTTATTATATCAATATCAAAAATCACTGCAAGTTTGAATATCAATACTCACTTAAATATTCAAAATGTATTCATACATATTAATATACTCATTGACTATCAATCCCTGAACGCACCGTACACTGTACAGACAACCCTGGCCAATTTAATACCTGTGTTACCTAATATCCCGATGTACTTAATCAGTTAGCGATCCACCAACTCGGCAGTCAGGCTTAACTATGGAGCTTAATTAATACCTGTCAAACTTCAAACTTAATGCTCGATTGGTATTTTTTTTCAACACATTTGCTATGTAAAATCTGCTCTTTCATACGTGTTCAGCGCCACAGATCAGTGATCAGTGCAAAATTTACATAGCAAATGTATTGGACAATTCCCAATCGAGTGATATCACATACGAAAAAAAAACTTCGGATCGGCGTCTGCATACATGTAATCTGAGATCAACACCGGTCTTCTCGGCCAACAGTGGGGGTTGCTTGCGAGCCTAATGATGAACGGCTTTCGCAACTCGCCGTGAACAAAGCCAACTCGCCCTTGGCTTTGTCTGCTATCTTCGCTGAGAGAGATGAGTTCTTGTCGTGCCATTCGAGGACTTTCGCTTCTACACGTCCACGAGGCTGCAATTGACAAAGCAATTTGTAAGGATTGTAATTTAAGTAACCACGACTGCGGACACTCTTAGGTGTGTTCTGAGCTAATCGAGTAACGCAAAAAGGGAGGGGGCGGGTGTGAGCGGAACTTCCTGTCATGGACAAGGTGTCACGGTGAAAGGGAAGCAAGTTACGGAGCTACTACTGGGAGAGTGCGTGCTCCCCTCTTACAAATCCGAGTCCTCGAACAACCAAAATGGAGCAGCTTGCATCCTGGCCCCTCTGTTGTCTAATCACCCTATTGTACTTCATAGGAAGTGTGTCCACCGATGGTATTAAGTCGGCCAAGGTTTTCTGTACACTGTAAGTCCTTCCCATCTCGATTTCGATCTCGATTGCGCAAAGAAGTTGGTAAACACCCGCTCTCCGAGAGCCAGGCTCTCGGACCACCGGAGAGTCTTCAACCTGATCCTTGATTAGACAGCACGATCCTTGATCCATTGAAGCGTGGTGTTGAGGCAGTACCGGCGTATACACCATTTCCCAATCAAGTTGCAAACTGTCCCATGTGTAGTGCAGCTTGGGCTCGATGTGTGCTAAAATGCTTGGATCCGATAGCACTTTGCAGTGTCTGGGATAACAACACGACGAAATTTGCACTTATGGGAAACGCACTTTTTCTGACAATAAAACCTATTTTTGGTTTTTCTTGTAAAACCTCGCTACTTGATTGGGAAATGGTGTACACCTTGATAGGATGCAGTTCATTTGCCTCGGCGTGTACCGAGCACATCTGCCCTCCTCTGTTACATGTACCATAGATTAATCGCTACAATCTGGCTGCAGTAAACAACAGGTTTACTTCCGCGACACGCCACGAAGGACTTGATAGGTGGAAGACCTCGCAGAGTATCTTCCAGCAGCAGTGGTTGGCTGCCCAAGCCTCGGCTTCCCCCTCCTACCATTCGGCATTTTACTTTGATCTGCACACACCGATCAAACCGCAGATGATGACCAACCTGGTTCGTGTCGTGGCCCTGTGCGCCGCCGCCGCGACGCTCGCAAGTGCTGCTACCCACTACGAGTACAAGACCGTTGACGTGGACTACAACTTCGACGAGAACGAGGACGAACCCCGTAGCGTTATCATGATGATCCCAGACGGCACGGGCCCCAACGTTTTCACGCTGGCACGCACTGTACTGGATCCGAGTTTGAAGACGCGCCTTCACATTGACCCACATTTGATGGGCACCATCCAGACGCACTCTTCCACGAGCTACATCACGGACTCAGCAGCCGCTGCTACAGCGTACTCGACGGGCTACAAGACGTACGACTCGGCCATCGCTGTGGACACGTACGAGCAGCCGTTGGGCACGGTGCTGGAGGCGGCCAAGGCTCGCGGTATGGTCACGGGTATGATCGTCACGTGCCGCGTGACCCACGCTACCCCAGCGTCGTTCGCAGCCCACGTGCTCGATCGCGACTCGGAGGATGACATCGCCTCGCAGTACGTTGCGAACAAGAAGCTGGACTTCCTCCTGGGCGGCGGCAAGAAACACTTCAACGACTCCATGTTGGAGGACCTAACGTCGAACGGCTACACACTGGCAAGCAACTACCAGGACCTGCTGGACTACCAGTCCGCGAACGCCGACACGGGAGCTCTCCGTCTGTTTGGCCTGTTCCACGAAGACCACATGTCGTACGAGGTCGACCGCCTGCGTGATCTTGCTGAGAACAATACGACTGCGCGTGAGCCGAGTCTCCCGGAGATGGTGGACATTGTGCTGAGTCTGCTCCGTAGCAACGAGCAGGCCAAGAAGCACGGCTACTTCGTCATGATTGAAGGCTCGCGCGTGGACCACGCCGGCCACTCGAACGACCCTGGCACCATGGCCAAGGAGGCGATCGCATTTGATGAGTCTGTCGCTGTAGTGCTGGACCACGTGGAGCAGACCCCCAACACGGCGATGCTGTCTGCGGCCGACCACGGTACTGGTGGCCTGACGCTTGGCCGTAGTGGCATGGAGTACCCGTACCCTTGGTACCCTACACAGCTACAGCAGCAAAACATGTCGACCGAGGCCATGCAGGAACGTCTCGATGAGATTCTGGCCAGCGACGAGTGTACAATCGGAGCCAACGAGACGTGCAAGGCCGTTTTGCTGGAAACGTCCAAGACGATGCTGGCGACCCACACCAACGTGACGTCCGTCACGGACGACGATGTCGCGAAGCTCGTGACGGAAATTGCCACTGCTGTTGACGACACTCGCGACCTGTACTTCGTCCTGATCGCACTGGGCCACATCATTAGTGCGCCAGCGTGGATTGGCTGGACGACGGTCGGCCACGTGGGCACGGACGTGAACCTGTACTGCAAGGGTCCGATGATCTTCGAGCGCATGTGCAAGGGCGTCCACGAAAACGTGTACCTGAACAAGATGATGACGACCTACTTGGGTCTGGAGCACCAGCAGGAGCTCGAGACGATGAAGCACCGTAATATTTCAGTGCTAGAGGACCCGCTAGCGTTTAGAGCTGGTGCATCAAAATAGCTACACGCTCCGAACAAAATCAAACTTTTCCTCAACGGCACACCCAAAACGCAAGTTAGATAAGGCAACAGCGACAACTTGGTAGAGCAGCGCTACGCTGTAGGACTCAACAGGCATTCGCTACACAGTGTTGGATCTGCGTCGGGCAACTTACTAAGTTGAACTTAGTCAACGCTTCGGGGATCTGATGAGATGGACGCCCATGCAACGTGGCACCACTTCCGGGTTTGTGACGGCTCGTCTAACAGTGTGCTATACTGGTACACAGCAAGCGCATCAGTCGCGGCAATTGAACTGTAGCTAGAGTGCATGCACTACCAAAACATCTCACGGTGTTTTGGTCGTCGAACGATGAGTACGACGAGTTTTCTAGCCCCTTTCGTGTTGTGACTCCATCGACTCAGCGATAGCCCAGTTCCGAGGTCTCTTGGAGTCACTGCTTCAAACACGACGGCTCCGCTGGATCAGTTGGGTCAGCAAGCACCACCTCAGCGTTCTACACTGGACCTCCCGTCGAGAATCTTGCGGTTCGGTTGCGCTCGCACGTGGTGCAGTGCGGTCGGTGGCCCAGGATCAGCGAAACGGAGCCCGTGGCTCAGCCACGGGGCTCAAAAACCACTGGCTGGTCTTTGCCACGGATAGGCGATCAATTAATTAATCTCGTGCGCTTCAACCAAGATTCGCTGCAACTCTCGACGGGAATCTCCTCGGCTAAGAGGAGCGGCGGGTAACCATCACCGAACTCCCTTCCTCAACGAGCCCACGAATGACATCGAAGAGCTCCGTATGAATTGGAGCCTTCCATTTGACAGCGAAAGCAGGTCGACGAGTTCTTACTGACCGAACTTGGCCATTCTGCTTTTACCTCGGTACTGCTCACGCACATTAATACCAGTTGCACAACCACCGCGATGGCCAACCTCAACCGTGTTCTGGCCCTTTGCGCCGCTGCTGTCACGCTCGCAAGCGCCGCTACCCACTACGAGTACAAGACGCTCGACGTGGACTACAACTTGGACGAGAATGAAGACTCCCCGCGCAGCGTCATCATGATGATCCCGGACGGCACGGGCCCCAACATCTTCACGCTGGCACGCACTGTACTGGACCCGAGTCTGAAGACGCGCCTTCACATCGACCCGCACCTCATGGGAACGGTGCAGACGCACTCGTCCACGAGCTACATCACGGACTCGGCATCATCTGCGACGGCCTACTCGACGGGCTACAAGACGTACGACTCGGCCATCGCTGTGGACACGTACGAGCAGCCGTTGGGCACGGTGCTGGAGGCGGCCAAGGCTCGCGGTATGGTCACGGGTATGATCGTCACGTGCCGCGTGACCCACGCTACCCCAGCGTCGTTCGCAGCCCACGTGCTCGATCGCGACTCGGAGGATGACATCGCCTCGCAGTACGTTGCGAACAAGAAGCTGGACTTCCTCCTGGGCGGCGGCAAGAAACACTTCAACGACTCCATGTTGGAGGACCTAACGTCGAACGGCTACACACTGGCAAGCAACTACCAGGACCTGCTGGACTACCAGTCCGCGAACGCCGACACGGGAGCTCTCCGTCTGTTTGGCCTGTTCCACGAAGACCACATGTCGTACGAGGTCGACCGCCTGCGTGATCTTGCTGAGAACAATACGACTGCGCGTGAGCCGAGTCTCCCGGAGATGGTGGACATTGTGCTGAGTCTGCTCCGTAGCAACGAGCAGGCCAAGAAGCACGGCTACTTCGTCATGATTGAAGGCTCGCGCGTGGACCACGCCGGCCACTCGAACGACCCTGGCACCATGGCCAAGGAGGCGATCGCATTTGATGAGTCTGTCGCTGTAGTGCTGGACCACGTGGAGCAGACCCCCAACACGGCGATGCTGTCTGCGGCCGACCACGGCACTGGCGGTCTCACTCTTGGACGTGGCCCCGCTTTCCCGTACGCCTGGTACCCGACGGAGTTGCAGTTGCAAAACATGTCGACCGAGGCCATGCAGGAACAGCTCGAAGTCGTTCTCGAAGGCAGCGACTGTGCTACGGACGCCAACGAGACGTGCAAGGCCGCGCTCCTCACATCGTCCAAGTCTCTACTTGCCAACTACACGAACGTGACGACGGTCGCTGACAAAGAGGTGGTGGAGCTCGTCACGGAGATCGCCACTGCCGTCGATGAGACACGTGACCTGGGGGACGTTATGATCGAGTTGGGCCACGTCATCAGTCTGCGTGCTGCGGTCGCCTGGACCACCATCGGCCACGTGGGCACGGACGTGAACCTGTACTGCAAGGGCCCGATGATCTTCGAGCGCATGTGCAAAGGCGTCCACGAAAACACGTACCTGAACAAGCTGATGACGACCTACCTGGGTCTGGAGCACCAGCAGGAGCTCGAGACGATGAAGCACCGCAACATATCCGTGCTAGAGGACCCGCTAGCCTTCTAAGTGCGCACAGCTTCAGCGTAAATGGCATCTTGCCATTGTGGATAACCTTGCTCGCTAGCAAGACATCTCCATGAAATTTATCGTTTTGTTTTAACCAAATCTCGTGAGGAAACGCGTTTCGTTGGCGCTGGGGGTGCCGCAAACGATGGTCTTGGCGATCATCACATTTCCAGGGCGACACACGAACTCAGTGGTGAAGTGTTAGTGAAACACATTGGATGGGATATCCGTTCGAGGAGAAAGCCTCGGCAGTATTGTCTGAGTCTGTGCGTTCCCCCTTTTCAAACCACTGGGGAGACACTAAATGCTTCGGCCACAACGTTTCGTTTTTACGAAAATGCTCGACGAAACGACCTGGTGCTGGGTCTCGTCTTGGCGTAAGGTGCAGAACGACTGAGATTGCTCGCTCCTGGATCTTGTTTCGGAGATCGGGATTGTCTCCGCTGACGAAATTCAATCTCAAGTCCAACTTTGTCCGCGCAAACATTGCTTGGCTGCATATGTTGCCTGCAGTACATACCAAAATGCTGTCTGATGACTGCTTTCTTAACCAGTACT
Organism: Phytophthora pseudosyringae; assembly: GCA_019155715.1. Classification (NCBI taxonomy): domain Eukaryota; phylum Oomycota; class Peronosporomycetes; order Peronosporales; family Peronosporaceae; genus Phytophthora; species Phytophthora pseudosyringae. Next base: position 72,977 of record JAGDFM010000161.1, on the reverse strand, counting down.
TCTCTGACCCACTTAGAATCGATACTTCTGTTTTCAAAAACCATACCATTTACAAAGAATTTTCTGCTTTCTTATCCAGTACTTTGTACGTACATGTAGCTGCATCCCTCTCACAATTTTCTCAGCTACACAGCTAGGCAATCCATAATTGCAGTGATATCTAAGGAAGGCGATTTTCAACTGATTAGCCTTTGTGCACACCATCAGAACGCACAGAAATTATCGCCACCGGCATAGCTGTGCTTCTCGTTTTTACAGAGGCTGGCGACAATTTTTCACACCAGGTCCAAGAGGTCAAGAAGATGCCTTTTGAGTGTTCTAGGTATTCAGTACGAAACAGTTGTTGCGATCAACCGTTTTCATGAGCTTCTTTCCTCATGCTACATGCAGTTCGTCTAAGCTGCTTTCTAATATCTGTATCTTGCTAAAGGGCGCGCAAAGCGAAGGAATACTACGCTATTGAACTGTATTGTTCCCATGACGAGGGATCATAACCGCGCACGGAATTTCACCATGTTGCAGTAGAAATGCAGACAAGCAAAACCCTGGGACTTCATTGTTTAGTTGTCTACCAAATCTCATTTGTGAAGGCACTGAACAGCTAATAACACCTGATGCACGTGGAAAGTCTCGATCAACCTTGACTTCTTTCAACGACATTATCTCCTGTGCCCTGTGGAGAGGTGTTCATAGGAGCATTCCTGTTTTTTTGTGTGACGTCTAGGGTAGTTTTTGTCAATTCTACGTTGGTTCTTCGTGCTGAACTTGGAATTGATAGTCAATCGAGGAACTTCACAGCACGGGAAAATGTCTAAGGGGCCGACCCCGAGGAGAAAGAGCAAACAAAACGAAAGCAGATTCCTCAGCAGCTTCACGGATGAGCGTAATTTGCGAGAGGGACAAGATGCCGACCTCGATAGGATAACAACAAACCAAACCTGACCTTTGAGTGGCTTGTGACATGCGTTGATCGATTACAAATTGGTATTAAAACGGGTCGTATCGCCGTATTAGCGTTCACACTCAAGTAATACGTTGAGTTGCTAGGCGGTAGGTCGTATATTTAAGCTTGCGTGCGGCACAAAACATTCTATCACAAGCAGTATTTATTGTTCTGTTGTATACAAATTCATTGAGCTGGGTACTGCTTCCACGCGAATGATGTGCTTTCAGGAGCCACCTGTTGCATACAAAGTTATTGAGCTGGGAGGTTCTCCCACGCGGCCGATGTGCTGTGAGGGGTCACCAGTGCGTTGTCAAACACTTGCGCAACGGCCTCCAAGTTACCCAGCAACTCCAAGATAGGTGTCAACAAGTCTGCTTTGTGTTGCACCCTGACAATTCGCCCATTGCCGCTATCCCACTCGAAACGAACGGCCCCGCGCAAACGAAGCTGTTGGCTCAAGAGCCTGTGAGCAAGCTGGGCTAGCCCTCCACCTGCGCCATCGTCGACCAAGTGCGGAAATGCATGGCGTACGTGTTTTCAGTGACCATGAGTCTGCCCAGTGTCCTCCCGACCATGAAGTCATCCCCATCGTTCTCCAAGCACGTGAGATCGACGTCAATGTCCGGGTGGAACTTGGACACGAACCCCAGTTCTCCATCAGCGCGTCCACACCACAGCCCATCTCACTCTTCACGCCCGGCCCCATCTGTGATAGCACCGTGCCGGCACCCAAAGGATCTGGCTTCTTTCTTATTTGAGCCTCACACCTGATTCGACTTCTCAGCATTTGAGGTCAAGCAGCCATCGATAGCCGTAGCTAGCGATCACGCGCGTGCGCGCTCTCAATCAATTCATTCTTAAATTCGCCATCTATGGATCACCAGGCTCCAACTTCGGCGGAGTCTGTGACACCATCGTTGCAAGGCCGGAAACCGCGCAGCACCTCGGCCTGGAACGCCGAGGGCCGCACCTCAACAGCAGAGCTCGGACTTGGCGTTCCTTCTTGAGTTGTCCTTGTTCCCTTGCGGGGTTGTCCTTGTTCCTTTCCGGAGCTTACCGCTTCCAATAGCGGGATCTTGAGGGGGGTTAAGAGACCGAAGGGCGCGCGCTACCTGGCCAAGCTATCCAGGGGCTGCCACATGTGCAGGAAGAACGCAAACTTCACTTGATCGATGTATGGGGCCAATACAAATCCTCTATACAATAGCCAAGTGAGTCCTCTACCGCAAATTCAGTTCTGATTTAAGTTTAGGCTCCGGCTATGCTGTGCCATACGATCCCTATCTCAACAGATCTCCCTATAACTGGCTTCTTGTGGCCCGCTTGCGCATTCTACCTATGGATCCCTTCTCCCTTTGAGTGGGTACGGCACTGAACTGGCCGGATCCGATACTTCACCTTACCTATGGCACGTATCCCGGATCCGTCCCGTATCTAGGACCCGTGTGTCTCACAGCTTGTCTCGAAAACAAATGATGACAAGTCGCTTGGACTGCTTATTGGTTTGCGGGCTGATGAGCCCGCCGAGCTCGCAGTTCGACGTCTTTTTCTTTAATTTTCTCAGGGAGACAAGAATTACAATACTGGAGCAGCATATATCTTGCTGCTGTGTAAAACAGAATTTACTTCAAGAGGTTTGATCGAAAGCAGATGTTATTCATGAATCAACGCAGGCAATGCTAACTTGTTCCCTTTGGTGTTCCTCGTACTGGTGGTGACTGGTTTGAATGTCATAGCGTTCTAGTCGCTGTTGTCGTCGCTGCCGTCGAACATACCGGGCAGTCGCCTGCAACGGCCCAACCAGACGTCGGTGATGGACGGTCACTCAGATAGTGCCCGCCTCAGCGGCGATAGAGGGCTCAGGTAATGCCAAAGGCGTTACGCCATGAGGACCCAGGCGGCCACTCACGACACCGGTGACGGACGGCCACCGTCTTTCCAGTGATCATCCCGCACAGTCTCCTGACGCTCAATGTCCTACTTCAGCTCACCATGCGGTAGTTTTGGTCGAACAACTTTCCTGTCGCTTTATTTAGTGGATCCCCGCCAAATTGCAACTGAGAGGCGCACGGACGATCGCCCGTGCAGCACTCTCCTACTGAAACCCCATCGCCTACCTACTGCCTAGCTACTGCGTCTCTTGGCCCGAAGGTCTCGCTCTTGTTGCTCGTTGTGAGTACCGCTCCTTGGTTATCGCTCCGTGTATCCGCCTTGTCCTGGTTGTTCATTCGATCCTCCGTCCCTTGGTGCTCACTTCGTCCGGCCAGCAGTCACTATCCACTGCCTTCCTCACCATCACTCGTTAGGTCCACCACCATTCCCGCTGGCACTGTGCTGCAATGACGCTGCCTCTGCCTACTGCGTAAATGGTTGAATTGTTGATGCTGTAGCTGTTTGGTTTGCGTTAGCTGGATTCCTTACCGCTTTGCATTCACGCAAGACCTATGTGATAGCGGCTAGCTTGGTTTGGTCCTGGTAGCAGGCGTCGCCCAAGATCATGTTTGTACGGCGCATGTGCTTCTTCATCAAGTTCAATTTTAAGACTAACAATATGGGTTTTGATCTTGTCGCTGGTAGCTCGCCCCAGGAACGCCAAGTCCAACTACATCGTGCTCCATCGCCTCTCCCAGAGCAACACCAACCAGCCTCATCTGTCCCTGGGCAATGTATCTCCCTTTGCAGAAGCACGAGGGCAAGACCGTCGTCGTGGTGGGCACAGTCACGGCCGACATCCGTCTCCTGAACACCCTCAAATTCTCAGTCGTCGCCCTGAACTTCACTGAGTCGGCCCGTGCTCGCATCGTCAGTTCCCACTCGTGACTTCCAAGCATTCTTGAGTCCGAAGAAGGTTTGTCACCAGTGACAGACTTACCTAAAGCAGTGTGTGTGTGTGTGTCCATCTTTGGCATGTCGTGGGGCAGCCGTTTGTGGTCTAGTGCGCATGCAGCTGTCCCGTCTACTCACCAGCACCTATCGATCTGACGCGGCTAACTAAGGTGGAAATTACAAATATAGGCGGCTTATACTCCTCTTGCTGTGCTAAAGTGTGCTGTACAGTGTTTTGTCCGGAAATAAAGAGCTAAGCATCTTCTAGGTTACGCTGGTCGAGTGCCAGCTCTTGAACTAACTCTCGTGCTGTCGGTCGCTTTGTTGGGTCGAGCGCAAGGCACGCCAGACCAATTCGTTTGATGCGGAGAGGACAATCTGGTCAAAATCTGTGTAGTAAAGTAATAACGGCCCCTGCTTGGGCGATAACATTGTTCTATGTGGGCACGTGCACTCGAACGATTGACGCGATATACTCGGACGATTGGCACTGTATACTCGAATTATTGACGCGATGTGCCGGAACGATTGACGCGATATACTCGAACGATTGACACGAAGTACTAGGTCAATTGACGCGATGTACTCAGCCGATTGACACGATAGTCTTGGACGATTGACACAATATACGCGCACGATAGACGCGATTCACTAAAACGGTTAACGCGATGAACTCGGACGAACGACGACCAACGCGGTATAGCAACGCATTAACGGCGCATTGGTGCAGCGGTTGAAAGGCGATCCGCACGAGACCTGTCGAACGTACACGGAGGAAGAACGTGACGACGACGACAATGTAGACGATGATGACAATAACGACGATTACGCTGACAACAAAGACAACGATACTGACAACGACAACGACGACATTGGTGATGCCAATGCAGACGACGACGGTGCTGACAAAGATGCTGCTTACAATGAAAGCGATGGTGATAATGACAACGATAAACAGGACAAAGGCGGTGACGGCGACTACTACTATGCCACTACTGCTACATACTACTTCTACTACTACGAAAGTTATGACGAGAACGACAGCGACAGTAACGTCGTACCAACGACGACTAGGCCGATGATAACAACGACAACGACTACTACTACTACTACTACTACTACTACTACTATTACTGTGACAAACGACTACGATGGTGAAGTAAGCGACGAAGACTACGATGATTACTTTCACTATGCACTTAAGCATTGGCACCCGGGACATGTAGTTACATGTGTGCGTACAGGGGCATCATTTTCCAGCGACTGTCGGCGTTGACATCATCTCGAAGACGTTGCTCCAGATTTCCAGTTTCAGAAGCCGCCAGAGCCAACCTGCTTTGGTCCGGATGATACTATCCACTGCAAACTTCAACTCGATCCCATTGGCGCGGATTGTTAAAGCGCAGCCCGTCGATGTCGAACTCTTCATGGATGTCAGCGATTACGGCCTCTGTGTACTCTTTCCATAGCGCCACGAGTATAGTCAAGAGAAGTTTGATCCGGAGGAGCTTAAACGTATGCCGAGTTTCGCCAGACTTGAAGCGGCGCGTATGGAATAAACTTACGAGAGGTGATGAGTGCTGTATTTGCATCAATAGCATGGGGAGCTCGCTGGGACGGCGCCTCGACACACCAGCTCCATCACGTTCGATTCTGGATGGACAATACCTCGGCAATCGCTTGGCGCAATCGCATAAGTAGTAGCTACAGGGACGCTAAAATGCTACTCCGGCTATTGGGAGTTTTCGAGACGATGAACTCTTACTACGCTACAGCAACTCATATTGCTGACGCGGACAATATCGTGGCAGATGCGGGATCCCGGATGTGGCAATCGGAGCGACATAACGACCTCTTTATTAATATGTCTTGTGGATGGACCCAGGTGCAGATCCCTGCTACGTCAATGAAACCCTCGCAAGTTTTGGAGCGCTTCTACGAGATGGGGTCCTCGTGGAGTCGTCCCGAAAACAAAGTCAACGATACTGGAACAAGTGGGTCGAATGATGCCGCTGGATGGCGTTTCCGAAGTGGCTCGCCGAAGTAGACTTGATCGGAAATGCTAGTCAGCTTGGCGCCTTTGCGGTTTTTTGTAGCGATATGGCATGAACAAGTCAGCTCAAGGAAATACACACTCAATAATTTGCGCCAAGCTATGTGCGATGCGTTGGTACCACCGCAACAATTTGAGCTACAACCCTGGGGTCAATGCCAGTCACGCGATCCTAGTTCGAGAGATTCGGTGATTTTCCAGACCAGTGGCCAAGCAGCATCCCCTGTTGGCCTCTCTTCTTCAAGTAATTGTTTGCAGTCTAAACCTCCAGATGCCTGCTGTGGGGTGGAATATAGCTGGGCTATTTCTTCCTTCTGCGCAGATCAGAGTACCTTCACACAGGGCGCTGTCACCAACGCTACATTTTAAGACGGCAGGACATCACTTTTTATGACAGAGAGGGCGCGCGATCTCGTCCAAGTGCGGCGGCTCGCGTGGGAATTAGACTTACCGGTGCAAAGAATAACCAGTTTGGTTGAGAAGAGCTCCAATTCCACGACAAGTGTCGTGACGCAGTACTCTGTCCGGTGAATGCGGCTCGGTGGATTGCAAAAGATTCTAAGGCGTTCAAGACGCGCTCGCATCAACCGACATTGTCAACGGGCCTAACACGCGGAATACTGGCAAAGAGGTCGTGAGAGTGATCAACCAAGCAGAAGCAAGATGCAGCATGGATCCTGCAAGATTCTCGACCCATTCGGTACGAATCGGAGGGACCACAGCACTGCTCAATGCGGGGGCGGACGGATGGGTGATCAAGCTCGTGCGACGCTGGATGTCAAGCGCTTTTGCTGACTAACCCGTCCTCACGGCACAAATTTCAGCCGGCCTCGCCCAACTAATGTGCTGACTACGAGGCATTCCGTAGCGGGTGAGAAGCAGCGGTAAGTATATGGAGTGCCGCCACTCCTCCACCGCTACAACATGATACTACATGAGGTGGCGATCAAACGGTAGGATAACGGAGTTGGAGTTACAATTGGATCCATTCAGCTGTTAGCAAGCAGTGGTATACGGCGACGATGCACTGCGGAATGGACGAAGAGATTCGAGGGTACTTCATTCTGGAGGTTTTGAAGGGCAACACGGTAGAGCGTCGCTTTCCTTTATAACTGAATACACGTTTTCTTCTAGTGCTCTCGGTTTTAAAATATCTCACAGAGCGGATTTCATATAGCAACATCGTGTACTGCGATACAAACCAGGGATCGGCCATTCGAGCGGAAGGCCCGGATCGAGCGGAAAGCCCAATCAACTGTTTCATTCAAGCGAAATTGCACTAGGCAGGCTTGGAGACTTTGTGAGAATATTGAGGTGGAACATCATATAATATCAGTGTGGTTATTTTTACCGTACACAATTTAATCTGCATTCATCAATAATCTCACGTTGGTTAAATAGTGTGGAAGTTAAAAAATATTACCCAACATAAAATAATTTCAATGAGATTCATTGTTGTGACCACTGTACTATTTCCCCACTCGACTGCGATTGTCGGAAAAGGCTCGCAAGCCTATCAATCACGGGGTCGAACACAGATCTGGCTATGTTTATTTCTCCGCATGTATAAGAACAGTATGACCACTTCGTGTCAGGCGAATAAGTGCAAATTCACTTGTCTTCGAAGAATACGCAGGCGTCGATTCCACGTTAACGTTTCGGGTAGCATTAACGTAGCGGGGTTTCTTGAGTTTAACAGTGTCGAAGACAGGTGCAATGTCCGACACTTTCTTATCGATCTGATACGTGATTGAACAAGCGATATCCATGTTCCAGCGACTGTCAAGCGCAATGGAGGGGGGGGGGGCTTCGAATTCGAATCCACGGCCTTCACGTGCAACGAACATGGAATAAGATGTTGCGGCGTGTAGAATGCAGAAGTACGTGTCCACACAATATCATAACACGTAAAGGATCGGGAATTGGAAAAGACCTCCCACTTACACTCCTCTTGTTTTCGACATGTCGTATCTGTCTTGTAAACTACAAAACGTACCCACTGGCGGCGCCCTCGCATCAGCACATATTTACTCAAAGCGAGGAAATTCGCCTTAGAAAATCAGGGATAGTGGCAGGCGACCGAGACCGAAGACCATGCCTCTGAATATCATGCAGGACTCGACTGATTACATCGCGTTAATTAGAAGCGAAGCCGCCAACTTGTATACAGCCGTCCTCTTTCCCAACAATCGTTTGAGTCCAATTCGACGCGGTTCGATTTATTGTCGTATTGCCGGCGGAAAAGTACACACTTCGTGTGTAGTCAAAGTCGCGCACGGGGTCAAGAAGCTCTGAAATGTAGATAGGGTTAAGCGATTGAAACCTCGCGGCGGCGATCGCAAGCTTGTTCAAGTAGCTGAAGGCGCAGTGTTTCAGCAAGTGCAGTTTGCGAAAGCGTGGAGATCTCGGGAAATGCCAGCGTGAGAGGTTCCACAAGGAACATGTGGTGCATCGACTTGACACGAGTGACGGCCACGTAGAACGAAGAACGCGAGGTTACAGCCGTGTTGAGTGGCGCAGAGGACCAATGACGGCTTTGCATACTGTTAGCCCTTGGCACTTTTCAGTGGTGAGTCCAAACGCAGGGACGAGCGGGACTTGATCGACAGTGACGGAGAAAGAGCGGTCGCGAATAGATATTTTGACACTTTTCTCCTTTCGGCAACAAGCAGGGGAGACTTGCAGCTCACGATCGTCGATTCGACTAGCGTCCGTTTGTAGAGACGCACAATCACGAACTCCGCTGGAATCGAGTGGAAATGAGACTCGCAGCCGCCGGAATTCTCCACGCGGATGATATCACCAACGGATGGTGGGTCGTCCCTTGCCCGTCTCACAGTTCATACACTCGCCCACGAACCGCTGTACGCTCCGGAATAACCCGCGCCAGTAAAAGTGATCCTTGATCCGCTGATACGTACGGCGGATTCCTTGGTGATTACCCTTGAGACTGACGTGGTAGTGATGGAGCAAATCTTCGTGTAGCGACTTGGGAATAACCAGGCGCAACAATCCGTCCCTCTCTTCCTCTGTCTTCCAGGACGGTGGGCAGTAGTAGAGCGGATCCTGCTCGTCCACCTCGTAGTCCGCGGTAACGTTGCTGCACGCGCGAGCCTCGCCGTTCTCCAGAACCTGCACATCTCCCTGGAGATACTTCTTGAGATCCATTATCCACTTCTCTTCATTCTGGGCCTGCAGGATCCGATCCACCATCAGCTGTCGTACTGCTTCCTCTAGCAGCACGCTAGGATTTGTCACGTTCCGACGAGATCGGGTTGCTATAGCTGTGATGCGAAATGTGGGCTCCTCCGTCGCTGCAGTAAGGATCTCAGGTAGCCGATTCAGCGTCACCAGATCCTCCCGTGCCCTGTCTTCCGTCACTACTACTCCGGCCTCTCGCTGTAGCGCAGCACTAGCCAAGCTATCGGCGCTTGCGTTCCACGTCCGCTTGACGTGAAGCAGATCATGTTTCGGTCAGGCTCTCAATCGATATAGGGCCTTCTGACGTAGCAACGATAACGCAGCTGCCTTGCCCTCAATCTCGCCCTTCATCTGTCGGATCACCAGATTGGTGTCACCGCAGATCACCAAACATCCTCGGTGCAGATCGTCCAAGAGGTCAAAGCAGAGCGGCAATCCACTGAACGCTGCCTCGTTGACCGTCATGTCTTCAGCCCATACTGATGCCGCCTTGACTACAGTCCACTCCGGCAGCCTCCACACAATCGCGCTAAATGCACCTCCACCTCGTTTAACTCGGGCGGAGTCGTCGAAACTTGCCACCAAAATCTTTTTGTCGGACTTCACGGTGGGGACCGGAGTCTCTATCGATCGGCGGGGCTCCTTCCGGAGTGCAATCGCAATCAGTGCCTGATCGACGATCGAGTTGTGACGCATGCGGCAAGCGATCCTAAGATCTTTATCCTCGCCTTTGGTGCACTTCGTGATTTCCAACGTCCAGGGCGACAACAGCGCGGCCCATTGTCCAAGACGCCCCTGCAATCCAGCAGCGTGGAACAGCCAGGCCAGCGTCGAGTGTCATGCAAGGACCTTGATGGATCTGCCGACTGGAATCGAATATTCCAAATCCAACATGCGCAGCAGCGCTTGCACCTCCTTCTGAGAAAAAGTCCACTTCTCGCAGCTCGTAGAGTACCGAGGCAAACACGGCCATGTCCTCGATGAAGAGGCCGTATTAGTTCAAGCTACCCAGGAAAGATTGCATCGCGCGCAGAGACTTCGGGAACGGCAGATCCACCAACGCACTCAGATCCTGCAGGTGAGCCTCCAAACCATCGATCGATACGCGGTGTCCGAGGTAGTCGACCTTCTTCAGTCCCCAGAAGCTCTTCGCGACACTAATCGAGATATCCCACTTGTGACACGCAGCCACCAGGAGCTTCACGCGTTCGCACAAGTGATCCCACGATCCAGCCGTGGCCAAGATGTCGTCAATGTAGGATCGACGCCCCCAATACTGAGGATCCGCCCACGTCTTCAGGTTCACCTCCATCGAAAAGATCGGTCAGTGACCCTCGATCCGCTGCCGGCGGGATCCGTAGGAAGCCATACAACGCGTTGTCGATCAGTCTCTGGTAGATCTGTGGAGCGTTCTTCAACCCAAACGGCATACGGTTCCACTTGAAAAGGCCGAACAGCGTAATGAACGCCGAGATGGATCGAGCACGATTCGTTATAGACACCACCCAGAAGCCGCTCGCCATATCAACGAACAATACCACAGCACTTTGTAGAGATCCTCGAGCAAGTCATTGATCAGGGGCATCGGGTAGATCATCAGCTTGGTGAGTCCGTTGACCAGACGGTAGTCAATACACAGTCTTATGTCCACGCAGTTCTTCTTGATGATCACCACAATAGGCGACGCCCACGGGGACGTCGAGTGTCGAATGATCTTCGCCGATAACAATCCCTTGATCAGAACCGATACATTCTCACGAAACGCAGGGCGACCTTCCGTACGCGCTGTGCGATCGGAGTTGCATTGCCGACGTCGATGTCACACATTACGCCCACGGCGGCGGGGGCCAGAGCATTGCCCTTACCGATAAGCAGGTGCCGGTGCGCCCAGATGATACCCCGTACCCGGCGGATCTCTTCTTCAGTGTTCTCATCAGGATCGCCCACTTGCAGATCCTCGAGCCGCACTTCGACCGTGGTAGCCACCACCTCTGGCAACACCGCCAACTCGCTTTCGATATCCTCAGCATGCAGTGTGTCACCATCGTGATAGCATGCCGCCAGATCCTCACCAGGATCATCCTGGGCTACCTCCGGCTTGCTCCTGATCCGCGTCCGTGGCCAGTGTTGGCGCTGGATCCTCTACCGATCCACCTTGCACCTTGGCGCCAACGTCCAACTTCGGATCCGTCGACCACACCCTTCGGGTAAGGCAGGATCCTCTGCAGGAATACCTTGCATCTCGCTTGCGACGTCCAACCCCGGATCCGTAGGCCCACATCCTTCGGGCGAGGCAGGATCATCTACCGGAATACCTTGCACCTCGGCGGCGACGTCCAGCTCAGAATGCGTCGGCCCACATCCTTCGGGCGAGACACCTTCAGCGAGGCCACTGGCGTGGCCTTCGCGTCCGCCTGTGGGATCTGTGATCGGAGCCAGCGGGGCCCCCTCCGACGTCTCGCTCGGCCAGTCAGTCCGGGCCAGGTTCCGTGGCTTGTGCACGCCGACGGGCGGCGATTTCTCTGCCCCCAGACCTTCCTCGGCTTACCACTCGCATCATCTTGGCCATGCGCAGCATTTCCACCCAGCCCAAGCGCGTAGCTCCTCCTGGGACCTTCACGGGGCGCAGCGCCCTTCGTGCGGCCATCGTCGCGCGCGTGGCGGCCTTTGGCCGTTTCCAGCAATGTGAGACCCTGGTCCCGTTCTTGTACGGAATCAGGTGACTATTCGTCTAATACCACCACATTCTCCACCGAAATGCCAGCGACACGCATCATGTCGGCGCCGTCTGGCGGCGGATCAAACTCGGGCCCCAGATCTTCGATCGAATCGAGCTGCACCTCATCCTCACCGCCTTGGTTAGGCACATCTGTTGCACCTCCCTGCGTCACCGGGGTATCCTCTGACATCTCTCCAGACGCCCCGGACCGCACACCGATTGTCGAGTCCGCGGTAGCGGATGCCAGGGACGGTGCACGGTTACGCTCATGTCTCAGCTCAGGCGTCTCAGATTCATGTCGCCGACCAACACTCAGGGAGCGGGCCGAGATCTATCGGCGGTGCTCGCGCACCGCCGGCTCGAGGTTCTTCGGCCTCGTGAGGATCATTGTCGGCGTCTTGTACTCCGCGCGGTCGACAGCAGGTACCAGATCCGGCGCCGCCGCCGCCGCCGCAGCGGCAAGCGCCGCGACGGTGGTGACCTCGCACGCCAGGGTCTGCCACTCGGCGTAGCGCTGCAATCCGACTGAGACGAAGCCCCGCTGGCGGGGGCACGTTGTTTCCCGTCAGCCACTGTCCGATCTGGGCGTCCTGGCTCAGGATCATCTCGCGTCGCTCAGGTTCGTAACGTGTAGGTAGCGAAGCTTGCCTGGGCCTCTTACCAGAGTTGGTACCCAGCGTTCACCGCGTGTTAGCCACAACTTCTCTCCGTCCGATGCGCGTATACGCAGCGGCAGCTCCATGGACTCGGCGACCTCCAAGACGAAGTATCCGCGCATGTGCACGGGGCGGGCCCTGCCGCTGAAGATCTGACGGCACCCGTGCAGCATGACGCGCACTTCGTCCGACAGACACATGGATCCGTCGACGAGATCTAGTCGGACCCCAGCGGGGACCATGAAGTCACTGCCAAGGATCGCCTGGTGGTCTGGCGGCAGATCATCTCCGACCCAGACGTCGAAGAAATACACCAGCGATCCTGCCAAGGTAAGCTTGATCCGTGTGCGGCCTGTCGCGACGTACAGCTTCTCACCAATGCCGAGGCATTCTTGATATTGACTTGTGTCGATGTAGCATCCTACCTTACGATCAAAGGTGGCGTCAATGATCGACACCTCGGATCCTGGGTCAAGAATCGCTACCGCTTTCACGTCGTTGATCTTGCTGTTCGCTTTCGCCTGCTTGAAGTATTTGTCGGGGACGTGGTACTTCCAGTATACACACGACTCGCCCGGCCGCAGGTCCAAAGTCATGGTGACCTCGGAGCGCTGGTAGTCGTCAACAGGTCGAAGACTCTCAACCATGGCCGTACGTTTCCCATGAAGTTCACATGTATTTTGTTTTTACCGAATAGATCCGCTTGCGGCTTGCTAACATGATCCTTCAGCTTCTTCTCCCCAAATACATAGATGAAAGAGCTAGATCGCTCGTCTCGTATGGGGCTCCACACCTGCGAGCGTCCTAGGTTAACATCTTCTCGGCAGCTTCAGGTAGGAGTCCTGGACGCTTGCTGGGGTCGAATCACTGACGGATGAGATTGTAGAACTCTTCCATCTGGCACTTGCCGTGATCGCGTAGTTGGCCACAGCGACGACACACGAAGAAACAACAGTCTGACGGATGTCCTCTCTTGCCACACTTTTGACACGTCAACCGCTTTCAACACCCGAGATCCCAGTGTCTGTGCGATCCGCAGTGCGAGCAACGGTGCGGGTCATCCCGGCCAAAACGTGGACGGTGATCCGGCTGCTGCTGGGCTTCACCTAGTGCATCATTCGGACGACCAGGATCCGGGGTTCTCGATGGATCCGCCGCTGCAGGCGCGTGAGGCTGATCACTTGCAGCTGCCACGTACGCTCGGCGCTGTTCAGCTTCGGATCCGTACTCGGATCCAGAGTCACGGACTTAGACTGCCTGTACGGCTCGTACTGGTGCTGGCGTCACATTCGACTTGGGGCGGTACTTGCTGGATCCGGTCGGCTTCTTCTGTCGGGACTTCGCACGGTCACGCGCGCGGAGTTCGTCTTTCAGTCGATCCGCATCGGACAAGCGTAACCGCGTGAGCTGATCCGCGAGGTTCGGATCTCCTAGCGTCTTGATGAAGTGTTTCACGTGGCCTTCGCCTCGCCGTCCTTGATCTTCAAGCGAGCGCATGCCAGCGACGTTGAGACGATGGAAGTACTCCGGTGGTGTCTCTTCCGATCGCTTGCGTGCGTGGTAGTACTGCCACGCGACCGAGACCGCAAGCCCACAGTACTGAGTCTGGAAGCTCCGGAGCAAGTCGCTCCTCTTTGTTCGCGTGGATCGGCTCAACTGTCGGTACCAGTTTCTCGCCGGACCGGTAAGCAGATTCGCGAATGTGAGGCACTTTTCTTCATCCGTTGCATGATCTCTCGTGCATGCAGACTTGACTTTACTGATCCATCCTCGTGCACATTCTTCGTCGTGATCCTTGCCTGTGAATTCCTTCAGATCCGAGATGGCCGATACCTTGACACGTTGGACGGCCGATGAATCGGTCGGCGCAATCGCTGCCGCCGTCGTGGCCGTACGTCTTGATTCCCCTGTTGAGGTCATCCGGGTCGTACTCCCATTTTTCGGGGTGGTCTTGCGATTCCGCCGATTCCATGCCGACATCTTCCTCTCCAGGATTAGGTGGAGATGGAATAAGTCGTGGGGCTCGAACCTCTGGACGCTCACTCAGTAAGCGTGCCATAGCAGTTTGGAAGTACGTCTCCAGACTGCTCGTCGTATCCTAGGAGGGCCAGCTGGGGCGACTCGAGCTCGCGTCATTTTCTTTTCACGCGTGGCACTGGGATCCCATCTTCCGGTTAGTTCGCCGCGCGGGACTGCAGCATCGCCGCACCAGACGGTCCGAGTGGGATCCGTCGGGATCTCGACGAGCTGTCGGATCCGGCTTCCGAAGTGGCGGAGGCGTACTAGGACGATACTCCGGCCACTGGATGCGGGCAGCTTTGGACTCGGGCGTCTTGACTGCCGATCGCTCGCCCACGAGGGGCTTCAACAGGTTGAAGAACGACATGACAGAGATCTTGATCGCGTCGAGCTCTAGCTTGAAGAGGTCGTCCGCGTCAAACGCTCCAGCGTGATGCCGGCCTCTTCTAGCAGACGCAGCAGATCCACAGCCGCAGCCAGCTTGTTCGTTGTCGACAACGGTGCTAGCACAGGTCCGGCGAGGGGTCCGAGCAGCTCCAGCTGCAAGATCCGCCTCACTGGGTCCCTGCGCAGGAAGTCGTTCAGCTCCGTGCGCACGTACGCCGTCTCCAGATTAGATCGTGACCTAGCAGACTTCAATACAACACGACCTTCGCCATCAGAATCGGGTGCTTTGAGTTTCTTCCTTGCGGCCTTCGTCTTCCTAGACGTAGCACCTGAAGTTTCTCTTCCTGATCCGTTGCCAGATCGTCCTCTTTTCCGTCGGCAGAGCTCCTCCCAGGGCTCGGCCGATTCGTAGATATCTCGTTCAGCGACGCCGTCGGTGATCATGTCCCCGTCGGCGCTTCATCTCCCGATTCATTGCTCACCTGCGCATCATCTTGTGACCCACGGTGAAATCCCGCGTCGCCTTGAGATCCGGGCATGCGCACCATTGTGGTGGAGAGGATCAGGTAGAATTCTAGGGATCCGAACTCGCACCTACTGCGCCCAGACACCGACTCACGGAGGGGTACTCCGACGGCCGTGTAGTTACTGAGTGGTTCACCTTGTGTACCCGTCGGCGGGCTGGTACAGCTCTCTCGTTGACGCGAGATGCGCACCTGGTGGACCTTGAACGTCCTTGTGGGGACTTGGGAAGTTGGTGGATCGGCGTGGGGGTTCCTTCTCACACGATCCGGGGTCGGTTCGGCCTTGATCTACTTGAGCAGGCCTTGTGGATCCGCAACAAAAATGCAGGATCCGGAGTCGTTCCTTCTTGAGTTGTCCTTGTTCCCTTGCGGGGTTGTCCTTGTTCCTTTCCGGAGCTTACCGCTTCCAATAGCGGGATCTTGAGGGGGGTTAAGAGACCGAAGGGCGCGCGCTACCTGGCCAAGCTATCCAGGGGCTGCCACATGTGCAGGAAGAACGCAAACTTCACTTGATCGATGTATGGGGCCAATACAAATCCTCTATACAATAGCCAAGTGAGTCCTCTACCGCAAATTCAGTTCTGATTTAAGTTTAGGCTCCGGCTATGCTGTGCCATACGATCCCTATCTCAACAGATCTCCCTATAACTGGCTTCTTGTGGCCCGCTTGCGCATTCTACCTATGGATCCCTTCTCCCTTTGAGTGGGTACGGCACTGAACTGGCCGGATCCGATACTTCACCTTACCTATGGCACGTATCCCGGATCCGTCACGTATCTAGGACCCGTGTCTACCACACCGGATTCAATGTTGGGATGCTGCGGTTGCCGCCACCTGTGCCACACCAACTGCCGCATCGATCTCCATATTGTCCAGTCTGTAATACCACAACGCCGACCGAGAGCACTTCGTGCTGGAGCCTGAGCTCCTGAACCTCCTACCGGAGCTGCCGGATACTGGTCTCCAGGTCCTGCATCTTCTTGAGCTGCTTCATATTGTGCCGCGCCTGATGCTCCCGGCTGCGTGCGCGACAGTATGCCACTTCATCGGAAAAGTTCGCGGCAATGCGAATTTGTGCCGCCGCGTCGACTTGATAAGTCAGCGGGGACGTGGCTTCTCGCGGCGAGTGAACTGCCACGTGGACGCCCCGTAACTGGCTCTTCTGCACCGAGAAGGGGACGCTCTGGGGGCGAGAGGAGGGCGTCTCGGCGAACCGTTGCATGACGTTGCTGGTCACGGCGTCGATCAGCTCCCGGCGGTTCGGCGGGTACAGCACTCTATCGTCCATTGCCGTCTGCTAAGGAAGGAAAGGATTGGTCACCCCAGCTGATCTGACAATGACGATCTGCTGTTCTATTAATACATTCTATATGCTTAATTGTCGACGCGTCGTGCTGCGCGCAATATACTATGAATACCTCCGCCTCTGTGGCGCACCCTCAGCTGGAACGAACTTCAGCACCCCGAAGCACGAAACACCAAGTTTTAGGTTCTCAACTATGAAACCCCTTTCGTTTTTCGTGTTCCATTGAAAAACCTCGCAAACCAGCGAACCAGTTTGGCCAGTTCAGGTTTTTCAGCTACGTTCAGAAGCAGCCCTCATAAGTAGTGGTGTCGAAGTTAGCTTAACCCCCCCCCCTTGTAAAGCCCCCTAACTAACCCTCGCTCAACCAGCCTAACGCATCCTTTACTTTGATGAAGTGTACCACGCAATTTCATTGCCCGATACACTTCCGACGGTCGGGCCTGTGCTCAGGAGCAGGTGGCTGCCGACAAAGTCCAGCCCACCTCGTGACATAGCATCATTTGTGCAGCATATCTGCCTCCTAGACCCCTTGGTAGTAGCGTCGTCATCCTGTTCGATTGAATCCTGACAGGTGCACGGGATACGAGGTGTTGCACTGGTGCTCAAGTTGGCAGGTCTATAGGTTCAAGAGATGTTAAGACAGGACTCGCCCATTCCACCGTTCTTCGGTTCTCATCAGCGTCAAACCGATGGTATCCACGTATCCCGTCGCTGCTTGCCACCGCGAAGAGATGTATCGCAACCAGCCGCCGGTGTCACCGCCCAGTCCAGCAGCATACGCTCTGGACGAAGTCACAGATGCAGACGTCGTTGTCGACAGCATGCAGCCCTCGTGGCCATAGACTATCTGCGCCGGCCCGGCCACGGCGCTCACCAAGGCCTTCTCGTGGCGCAGCGATGGCTACGGATCATGTACAAGTGAGGAACAAGGACAACACAATGATCACACAGAGTAAATGATGCAGCAGAAGCGCACGGAGGCGAGTTAGTTAGGTAGCAGTAATGGGCACCTTGAGCTATTGAGTCCTGACCCTCATTCGTTTTGCGATCGATTCCAAGGGCGGGTTATTCGACAAGTGTTGCTTTCCCGAAGATGGATATGGTGCTGGTGGGGAGAAAAAACAACAAGGTTAGGTACGCAAACGAGAACAAATAAAATAGTCATTTTGCAGTGCTTGCAGTACGCGAAGGCAGCGTGCTTATTCTGAAGCTCAACGTTTGACAAATACCAATGGCTTGGATGCACAGCCAATTGAACAAACTGCCAGAGATCGTGCCGGCGCTGGCTCCGCGTTGTGAATAATGTAGGTAGGTCGTTGCGTAAGCGAACACCAGGGTCAGGAATATGGCGGTGGATCTTTGCGAGTTCTGACTGCGGGTTCCTATCGGAGGGAGGCTCTGGTGCCGTGTCGTCATCACTGTCGTTTCTCACTGAACGTCTTGCACTTGAGTGGCACGATCGCTGCTGTTTACGCTGACGAAGCGAAGATTGTTTGGAGTCGCTAGACTGCACGGCCCGCTGTTGCTTCCCTTGTTTCCTTTTCGGCAATTGTTTTTATGCTTGAGCTGAACGCCCAATACGGGACGCTGACGTTTGAATCGGAGTACACGGGATGGATTGCAGGTCGACTTCTTGGATTTGGGGCAAGCCTTGTTCTTCCGCTCGCTTTGAAGATGGAGTAGACTGGGAAGCTGCTAGTCCTGACGAGGGTCGATACGAACTGCTTCCGTGTCGGTCCTCGTAGCCCGAAGGAATACGAAGAACGCAGGTAAAAAGACTTGAGCGTCGAAGCTCGTACAACTCCTCCAGCTCCTCCATCATTCGTGCCAGATGCAGTGTAAGTGACTCCTGGGGTGAGATCGCGGTGGATCCAAAGTTATTGTACTACCTTTTGTAAGGGGGGGTTAGGGGGGGTAAGGATAGCTGAGAGGGCGTATGCGGTGGGTTGGAGTAGTATAGCCCAAAGCTGAGTAAATGAGGTGTAAACAAAGTTAGGTTTTACTACGGCGACAGATCTACTCATAAGCAAGATTTCCCAATGACACGCCAACGGAGAAACGAGCATGTTCGTACGTTTCAATCGTGTTCGCGACTCTTTGCAAACGAGCCATTTAAACCTCGAGAACCTAGTTCTCGGGGTTTTACCGGTTCGCGACAAATCGGGAGAACCATGGTTCGGTTTATCTTCGTTCCGCACCGCTCCATTCCACGCCGCGCGCTAATACAACATGTACACGTGCAAGCCAATAATATATTATGCAATGATTCAAAGACGGCGAAGCTACTATATTCCTTCTGTTCGTACTGACGGCCACTCATTTCTGACAGTTCAAACAGCCAATCACAACCCAGCAATTGTTGTACCGTTTATACATTGCCTAAACTAACACCTGACCAATACGCTTCCAGAAACTGCCTAAGCTGCCTCTCCAAGTAGGGTAGAGTCAGGTGGGATCCAACTGGGCAAAACTAAGGAAGGTCATTACAACCGACAGTCATTTCATAGGAAAGTACCATTCGGTCAGCTGCACCGTCCTGCCGGCTGGTATGCTTCAACTTAGTCTATACAAAAACCTATATAAACAGACAACGTGTCCGTTGCATCCGGTCGTGTCCATTGCAGAGGACGAATCTAGAGGATGTTTGACGGAATGGATGGCATTGGACACTTCCTCGTAAAGTAAGAACGGAAGACGCAACGGTAGTGAACGAAGTATGCGCAAGGTATTATCACGGAGGGCACGACGAAGGCCTCGATAGATAAGTAAATATATATCAGTTTGTGAAACACCACGGCCTCAACAGCAGCAACGCCCACCAACACCCCAGCAGAACCCCAGCAGCAAGCCTCCGATCTCGAAAACCATGGATCTCTCCGCCTTGCTCAACGCTATTTCGTCGACCTGTACCAACCAGCTTCTCTCTTCTTCTCCGACAAGCACCAATCAACTCGACCCGCGCCAGCGTCGTCGCATGACTTCTTTGGGGTCTCAACACCTGCGGGGTCCATGGACAATCTTCCCCGGGGAGAATCACACGGGCTAGGAAGTGATGAGCGGCTAGTGGAGGGAACATACGTCGGGGTCGACGTCTGACCAGGTACGAGAAGTATGGCTATGCTGATTCGACGATATTGTTGTTGCCGCTATCTGACCTTGAAACACTGTGGCGTTTTCGTGAACTAGTCGAGGTCCTGCTCTCTGATCTCTGATCATGCTCCCCTTGTCGGAAGAGTATCAACACGGTAGTATGCTTGAGTTGATCCGCTCTACGCTTCCTCTTGCTCCGTTTCAATCTTAGCGGTTCGTACCCAATGTTGAACAGCTAAATCGCGTCACTTTCATCGATAACTGCTGGCATGGGTGCGTTTAGCTTCGCTTCAATTCCATTGATAATGTGCCGCATCATGATGGACCACTCTGACAAGGTCGCTTTCTTTTGTGGTGTATCTAGATCATCTGACGAAATTCCTTTGTACGGAGGGTACTTCAGCTGTTGGTTGCCAAATCACCATAGCTGCCAAGCCCTAGCGGGTCAATACTCGGGAATTGAAATTGCCTCGGGAGCACATGGAGCTTTCCACCTTACGCGTGGTAGTGGCATGCTGTTTCTGGGGGAGCGTCGGCGGGCTTGTTTGAATTATCGCATCGAAGGCCAGCTTCGGTTAGCAACGCACGAATTTCATCACGCAATAAATCCCTAGTAATATTGCCGGCTGCGACACCTTTCTTTTCCAGCACAACCTCCATTCTTTCCTCCAGTCTGCTTGGGAGCTCATCGAATGATTGTTGCTGTCTATCCAGCTTCTTGTACAGTTCAATGTAGGGACGGTCTCCCATGGCTTCATCCAGGCCGAGTCGTCAGCTTCCAGTTCTTCGCGCAGTTCTGCAAGGACGTCTGGTCTTGCAGAGAGGAGTGTTGAAGGCAAAGGGTGATTCGTTGGCAGGTGTTGCTGCAAATATTGGGCGTGATAAACAAGGGGTGCGAGGCATAATCGCAAAATACCAACCAAGTTGGATTCATTCGCTAGACTGGGAAACACTGTCCGCACACCAAACTCCACGGTACTGTTAGCGATATTGCGAAAATGAGGCGGTAATGTAGTAATCATTTACCGGTAGCTCTGCCACTACGTGGCCCAAGAACAGGTCGCCAGCGGCTTCGTATCGAAAGTACCGATCTTGGACACTACCAAGGCCCCATCCACACCTAAGAAAGGCACTTACGATCGACGGGCCACCGGTGCTTCCTCCACAAGCAAATATCGCGACTGCTTTCCGCACTGAGTGCGTACCATAGCTTTTAACAGATCCGTCCTTCCTCAGGAGATTAGTCAATGCTTTACCAAATCGCAGTTTCTGGTTTGAACCTGGAAACGACGATCCTGGTTGTATACGAGGATGGCACGCGAGATAAATTGCCACGGCAGATATCCAGCATGTCGACGGACATAGTGGGTTCGCGTATACATGGCGAGGGCTCAAGGACCCGAACCTTCCTGGTTTGTCTTCGCTCACAATTATGATGCTAATGCTATCATCTTTGTCGTTGAGATGCTGTGTCTGGAGGGTTTGAACAGACATCGACCTGCACATTAAATTCCACTGCGAAATCAAAAGGGATGCGAGAATCTACCATCATTCGCCACGAGAGCCGAATTGCAGAGTTCTTGGTATAGTGAATAAGTAATCGGCTGCTTTCCGGAAATCTTGGGGGTACTGGTCTGGTCATACTGAGCCTCACGCCGTTTCATACCGAAAAAAATTGTTTCATATTGTCGCCGTACTCAGGTGGTAAAGCAATCCGCTTGACGCGGTAAAGATCTTTGATGGCGCTCCGGTATCCACTTAGCGTACCTGTCTTCACAGCACTGCGTTTGTATACAAGAAACTTTTCAAAGAACACAGGGGTGAACTCAGCTAGATTAATGCTGCTTGCATCATCGAAGAATCGGCCTGTGTTCTCGTCCTCTTTAGCGAGAGTCTCTTTAATCCACTTCGTAATTCCGTTGAGACTGCCCTTGTACTTCCCCTTTGCCTTTGTGCAAACGCACGCATCGCGTATCGTCTCAACGTCGGTGGTGCTGCGGGCGCACTCCGCAGCGCATTCACGTTGCGAACTTCTATCACTCATATTGCTCGGTCTGCACTAGCCAATGAACCGGTGCTGTTATAGTAAGCGGTGACCGCTGACGATTGCTCGGAAATCTGGATGGTAATCCCTAGCATAGTAAAGATCAATCAAACTGGCGTGAGGAATGCACCCGTTTCCGAGAAAATGTAAGCATCGGACGCCGACGATTTGACGGGAAACATTATATGAGACCGCGTCAAACAAAAGTATACTGATGAACCTAAGTACGAATTGCGATTAAGCACACCATCGGAAAGACGTGTGGCTTGCGCATACTTTGAGCCCTTGTTTGCTCTGAAATATGCAATACTCGCCGAACAACGGTCGCCCGAAAAATATATCCCATTTTTGAGCCTTCAAATTATCGATATGTTTGGAGACGGTGTGGTGGCAATACTACCTCATTTTTTAGTATCCGTACATTATCGGAAAGCTTGTGCAAAAGGCAATCGTATCGTAGTGTTATTTAGTTGTATTCGATTGAAAGACACTTGAATATTTTTGGTGTCCAATTAGGTACGAAATCGGAAGGGTCTTCTATAGAGGCAATTATCTCGATAACTCTAAATGGTGCAGTAGTACTATAGCATTTTGTTTGACGCGGTCTCATTTATAAATTACTAAAGTGAAGGAATCTGGTACGTGTATTCGTATAAAACATGTAGACTGTTATGCTCGACAAATCCAAGCGTGAGAATATCAGTACAACGCACATGATGGTCTTAACCCTGCTCAGCTGGACGCTAGTCTGCTTTCGGGAGTAACGTGAGCGTGGGCAAACACGCGTGACACGTCGTCTAAGTTACCAAGCAACTGCATCATAGGAGTCAGCATGTCCACGGAGTGTTGCAAGCCGGCCACGCGGCCTTTCTCCTCGTCCCATACGAAGCTGACAGTTCCGTGCATCGTCATGCGTTGGCCGAGCAGTTTAGCACCTAGCGGAGTCAATTCCCCGTTTTCAAACAGATGTGGGAACCCGTGTCGCAGTACCATCTCACTCATAGTAGACACACTGCTGACGGTGGCAAGGAGGTTGTTCCCAGGCCCGGCATCGAGGCGCACCAGCTCGATTTCCACGTCTTCTTGACATTTTGAGAGTCGCCTCCAGTTCTCTAGCAGATTCTGCACGCCGACCCCCGTACCGGCCACCACCTCTTCAGCCATGGTAGCCAAGAAGAAATCTCGTTGCACGAAGGACTCACGTGGCTGAAGAGACGTCAAGGACGTCTCCGAGTCGGAAGGCAGTAGCGAGACCGTCGGCTCCTTGAACCCGTTCCGGAAGAGATGAAAGTACTCTGCGACCACGCTCCAAACCGTCGAGTTGGTCGGTATTCGAGTCGAAACGACCTCGTGCTGCAGCTGGAGCTGCTGGATCGCGTCTCGGAGTTGGCGAATATTCATCTCGAGGTCCAGCACTATCTGCTGGTTCTTCATCTTGTGTTTGGCCTGGCGCATGTTGTTGCGTTGTCGTCGCAGCTCCATCCTGGCCGCGACCCGCTTCCTCTCGGCCTCCTCCACAGTCAAGTGCCTCGTATAGTCGATTTGGGTCATGGAGTTGCTGTCCCGGACTGCGACGGCGGGGTGGTCGAGAGTCTGCGGGCGGGGCCGTTGGATGCGGTTCGGTGGGATGAGGCCACTGCTACCCATGGGCATTAGTGTCGAGAAATTTGTAAAGTGAGCTGTGGGTGAGGTCCCACAGCTCACCTCACCGTGAGGTCGATAGAGCCATGCGATCGCGATTAGTCACGCCACAGTAAGTCCCCCAACCGCTGGCTTGGAGCCAGTGCCAGAGTCTACCAGTAGAGACATTGTAGTCTACTACTGATAATCCTGTCCTAATAGATAGTTGCTGTTGCCTTGGTCACTATCATATATATCAATAATATCAGTTAGAAGGGGAACGGAGCTGGTCATATTTATATTAATTACATACTAGTAGTACATTTTAGTATAACTAATATATATTACTGTAAAAATATAGATAATCGACATGGAAGACCGGTGCGTTAAGAAAGACGAGTCGACAGCGATATTTATGTCATGGATCAGTTCCGAGCTGTGAAGAGAGTGCAGTCCTGCTGGAGATACACACACGAAATTGATACTTGATCACAGACCTGCGTAAACTTCAAAGCTGCATCCGAGAACTGGAGAGGAGGGAATCGATGACACAGACATCTATAACTACATCTTTAGTGCCTAGTGGTCAACAGAAGGCTTACAATGCAATACAGAAGCTGTGCTAAGCGCGCTACTCTTGATCGTGGTATCATTTTATGGCCAAAGAGGTATCAGCTTTTGGCCAACCAGGTATCAAGTTTAGCGTTTGACAGGGATATCAGCTGACTCTGTTGTATTGACTGGGAACCAAGTCGGTGGAATCGGTTCTCATCAGATATACCAGGATATCAGTGATTAGAGGAAACAGCTAGGACAGGATTATCTGTATGCTTAGTACTCGTAGCTGAATATATTTGAAACTACTGAGTACTCAGTACAATTGAATTCGAGCAAATGTGATTTACATAGTACTAAGTAATAGTACTGTCAGTAGCTTCACCAGTACATTCGAGCTATCCCATCGTGAGCTTCTGTAAACGCTGAATCCCGCCTCTGTTATTATAACGAAGGCCAATGTGCTTATGTGCGCCTGTTTTCCGCAGTTGTACATGTAAGGTGACCGTTCATAATGATTCCATAGCTCCTAGGCATCAAACTGTGGATGCGATCACGACCGTGCTCACTGCTGCGAGTCGGGCAAGAATAGGCTGCATCACTGACGAGGGCAACAGGACCTGCAGATCGACCCAAACCTTCCTTGGTATATCAGTTACATTGAGCGCACTGGTGTCCGCATTGACTCGGGATGTCGGTGGTTGCAAAATATATATTTCCTTCGTATCCGCTACCTTCTGTAGCCGTTTTCCCTGCTTACACGCCTTATACGATCGTATTAGTGGTCAGTCAACGTGTCTTCTCGTAGAAACACAGGATGGCAACTTATGTACTGGTAATGATTCCGCGCGTTTGTTAATATCGTGTGCTGCTCAGTTGACAGTGCCATGGTCATCACATCATTCTACTTCCAGTAGAATCGCTAGTACTATTTAGCTCAGAAAATTCTACTAAGTACTAAGTAGAATGCTAGTCTCTGCGAGATCAAACTACAGGGTACAGTACTACAGTACATAGTAGTTGTACTATAGTCTGATATGATACTGCCTACTGGAATACTGGTATAGACAACCCTGGCCAATTTAATACCTGTGTTATGTAATACCATGGTGTACTTAATCACTTATCGATCCACCGACTCGGTAGTCAGGCTAAACTATGGAGCTTAATTCAATTGAGTGATATCACATACCAAAAAAAGCTTAGGGTCGGCGTCTACGTACTGTACATGTAATCTAAGACCCGCACCGGTTTTCCTGGCGAACAGTGGGGCTTGTTTGCGTGCCTAGTGATGAACCGTTTTCGCAAGTCTAAGCCGTCTGTTTTGTGCTGCCGTGAACAGAGCCAACTCGCACTTGGCTTTCTCTGCTAACTTTCGCTGATATATATATGAGTTCTTGTCGTGCCATTCGAAGTTTTTTTTGTTTCTACTCGTATGCCAGGCTGCAACTAACAAAGCAATTTGTAAGGATTGTAGTTTAAGAAGAATTTAGGATGGTAATAGCACCACGACTGTGGACACTCTTAGATGTGTTTTGAGCTAATCGAGTAACGCGGGTGTGGAAGAATTCCTGTCATGGACGAGATGTCCACGGCGAAGCAAGTTACGGAGGGAGTGTGTGCTCCACTCTTACAAATCCCAGTCCTCGAACTACCAGGAGCTGCTAGCATCCGGGTCCCTCTGTTGTCCAATCACCCTGTTGTACTTAATAGGAAGTGCGTCCACCGATGGTATTATGTTGGACAGGGTTTTCTGTGCACTCTGGCCCAGTGGCCATGAGCCAATCCAGGTCTCTTATCATCGGTCAGATCCCTATGCCCGAGTGAGTGATACAGTACTGTGGATGTCTTACAGGTCGCTCTAAAAAAAAAAATCAAAGACCAGACAAAATGTATATTTACTATAATGGAGTTGTTATTTAGTCGGTTAAATACTTAAAAAGCGTTTCCCGCGGTTTCAATGCAGATAATTAGCGATTAAATACGAATTATATAGTGTCCAAGTTTGCATAAACGGCGCGGTTCGGATCGCCCCCTGACGGTGATTGGTCAATATCCAAATAAATATAAATAGCTAATCAGACTCAGATTGTCCTTGAAGTAACCATGGTGCGAGCTGCATATCAACACCCGTTCTACAAACGCATATAGAGCTCGGGTACTAAAGGCGTCGCCTCGCTCTTAGTAAGTCAGAGCACACACTTGGCAATTGGCTGCAGCAATACAACGAGACCGTTGCTCGTACAGCATCTGTTGCTGTTGGAAGGCTAGCAATCCTACAGCCTAACGCCCTGAGGGCGCGGCAGGAGTTGGCGTCCTTGGATCGACTGATGAGGCAGCTTACGTGGTCCGCTGTAGAGTAGCCGCAGTCGCCCGTGTAGCCATTTGTGTGGGCCTTGGTGACACGGGTGTTCTAGATGTATAGTCCGTCGTAGTAGTCGGACTTGCTGGCGATGCTGATCGCGTGGTCCGCTATCTCGGGCAGTTGCTCGCGATAGAGTCGTCCGTGCATCCGCGAAGGATTGATAGGTCGGAAGAGTGCTAGACGACTGCGCAGCTAGTAGTGGCGGCCGCGAGTAAGAAGTACTGAAAGGCATGAAAACCTCTAAACACGCATGCATTTCATTCTTTACGATGGGTGGAGTAATTCACTCGACAATGAGTGAATAATTACCAAAATGTACTTTTAAACGTCAAATACTTAACGATAAATACGTACTTAATCCTATTTAAGTATAAACAACTCTAATCTTTACACACTGGGGGGAGCGCTCTCCCCAGGCTGTTGACAAAGCTAGCAGCCGAACCAGGGTTTCCAACGAACTGGAACGTGATCGTCCCATTGCAGATTGCGACGGACGGCTGCATACCGAGCGCATTAACATGGCTACACTGATGCTCACACGTCGCAGGTGAGGTCCTCAGCACGCAATCTCATTGGTCGCGATATATCTTTTCACCCAATCATATCTTTTTCACTGGCTTATTCTTGCTGCATACACAGTTCAAGATCTCCCTCATGGGGTGGAAGGCCGTGGAATCAGAAGAGTACGAGAGCTCTGCGCCCGCCGTGCAGGCGCATTTCCACGCCGTGCGCGCCGAAGACGCCTTACGCCGCGATGACGTGCGTGTTGCGCTGCGTCTCCGCTACAGTTCGCACAAAGTTGCAATGAAATTAACGTTGAATTGTGCTCGCTATGGGCGCGTTCGTCCCCAGTACCTACAGGCCGAGAAGGAGGGCCATTTGGCCAGCGAGAGGTTCCTGCAGGCGGCGCAGCGCGTGTCGGACAAGCGCACGATCGACGCGCTGATGCTATTGGCCGAGAACTACGAGTACAGGGCCAAGGTGGCGCGTGCCAGGAACCCCAGACCCTCCGTCGAGACGGAGGAGGCCGAGGAGAAGCAGAAGGAGGAGCAGCATAGTGAGGACAAGAGAGAGCTGGCTGCAGAGCAGCGGGCGGAGGGTGCACCGGAAGCTCCGGACCCGGAAGAGGCACAGAAGGCAGAGACGCAGCTGAACGTGGCGGCCGCGGAGATGGAGGAGCTCTGGAGGAGGCTCAACGAGATCGGACTGTCGAGTCCCGGCTCGGCCGACAAGGTGGGAGTGAAGAGAGCGAGGAGACGGAGGGAAGAGAAGGAGGGGGAGCTCATTGCGCCGGTGTTTTGTTTTGGCCTGTTTGTGCTGTAGAACGTGTTGATGTCCTCGCGACATTTGTCGTCGTCGCTGGGAGATTCATTCTGCTTGCTGCCGGCGAAGGCGAGGTGCGGGGTGAAAGCTCGAGGGGTTTTTGTGGGAGATGCTGGTGCTGATGGGTGTGGTGGCTGCGCTGATAGAACCTCGGTTGGAGTCGTGGCGATTGCGGTGGATGGAGGGTCGACGCTCAGAGCAGCGGTGGCGTCCAGGATGAGGAACCAGCGGCAACGGTAGGAGTTTTGTGCTGGTTAGGGGCTGGATTTGTAGCTGATGCAGTGTGTGGATGGTCAGGTTGATGGAGCAGCAGCTCGGTGGACGAGCGCCAGTAGATCCGCGGAGGTCCGGTACACCACCGACGAACGGCAACGGATCCACTCCATATCGATTCCAAGACGGGCGAACTTCTACTAGTGGCGGAAATGACTCGCGGAATGGACAAGGAGATTACGAGGGTTTGCAAGAGACTGTGACGCACCAGAAGATGGAGATCGTTCGACTGCTAAACACGGTAAAGACACTCAGCAGTGAGAATACCAAGCTTGTGAAGGTACGCTTATTTTATTTTTCTCTTTAGTAGTCCACGCAGTAGTGCTGAGTTTGACCGTGAAAACGCTTCTAGAAATGCGAGGCACTGACGAACGTACAAGCTGAAAACCGTGAGATTCGCGAGTCCATGGACCTCTTCAAGAAGGATTACAATCAGAAGGTAGGATTTCAAATGGGTGTTGACGGCGGTAATTTGTTAACGAGTGCTTCCAACGGTATGTTTGCTTACAGCTTATTATGATCAAGCGAGCTCTTGAAGAGTGGCGACGGCAGCGAAATAGTGGCGTTCAATCTTCTCCACAGCGAAGCAGTGCAGAAGGGTAAGTTGGGGCAGGTGTATGTTCACATCAGCGTTTCCGTTAATTTTGCGTTCGTGCTTGTTCTGGTCAGTGGTAGCACGGCGCTGGAAAGCAAAATCAAGATGCAGGAGGAGCAAATAGCCAAGCTGCTGGAAGAGGCGAGGGTCAAGGTGCGCACTTGCTTTAAGTGAGCATTCGGTTGTGGTTGGAGCTGATTCCTCGTTTGTCTTTGATGCGGAGCAGGACGATCGCATTGCCAAGTATGACAAGTGGTACAAGACGTTGAAAGCAGGAGCGAAGGCGAAACAGCTCAGTCAAAGCGGCGATAGTAGAAACGGCGCCAGCAGCTTCAGCAGTTCAAACAGCTTCGTGCAGAATGGCGGTGGCAGTCTCAGCGGGCCCAGCAACTCCTTCACTAACAGCAGCAGCTTCCACGGCTATAGTCCGGGGTCAGGTGAGGCCGCAGGTAACGTTAGCAGCGGTAGCACCTCCCGCCAGTTCAGTCGCCCTCCTGCTCACCCAAATCGCCGAGCGTTGTGAGTAGTTTGCTAGCATACTCGACTTTCGGAGTCGTACTACTACAATGAATAACACCGTGACCTTGACACGATACCAACGCACACGATCGTTGAAAACAGTTTATTGCTTTTACGTAAAGCTGCTCTGCATCCCGAGCGCGCAACACACCCAGCTACACCTTCAACATCCCCAAAAGAAGCAAGAGGAAGAGCTTCCCATCGCGCACCTAAAAGCGGCCGAGATGACGTCCGCCTCGCTCGTCTCCGAGCCAAGCAGCGGGGAAGTGCCTCTCATCTCGCCGCTCAACTTTTGCTGATGATCCTAACTAAATTCTACTATTTAATTCAGCAAAGAGCACCTGATAGAACTCCTTGAACGGGAACAGCCTGTTGGGAAGGCCATCCTCTCGTCTCGGTTGGTTGTCGTTGTCTTTGTTGGCTGGCTGTGCGGGTTGCTCTGCACGTCGAGTTGACAAGTTGCGATCGCAGCTAGCACTGGCCAGGCGAGGCGCTTAGAAGCCGAAGAGGCCGCTGAGCGGCATCTCCGCCTGCTCCCGTGCGAACGTCTCGAAGTACTGGTAGATGATGGTCACAGCCAGCAGGATGCCGGTGCCCGAGCCGATAGCGCCCAGGAGGTCAGCAACCATGGAGAGCGCGCCAATGCACATGCCGCCGAAAGCAGCAGCCGTGGGGATGTAGCGGTTGAGCACGTGCACGATGGACGAGTCGCGGTGGCCCTTCATGACCATCTGCTGGTCACGGAGCTGCTTGGCAACGTCACGAGCCGACGAGCCCGAGATCTCGATCCACGTCTTGGAGAAGAGCGCGCAGGATCCGAGGATGAAGATGACGTAGATGACGAAGCGGATGGGGTCGAACATGATCTGCGCCAGGTTGCTGGGGGCCGACATGTAGTACGCGGCGCCGCCCACGGGCACCGTCTGGCCGGCGCTGCCCTCCACGTCCTGCCACACGCCGAGCAGCCGCACGAGGAAGTTGCCGCTGAACTTCTTGTAGAGCAGCTGCGAGATGAAGTACAGGTTGGACACCAGCGCGGTCTGTAGGATGATGGGCATGTTGGACGTGTAGAAGAGCTTGATCGGGTACGTGCCCTGCTGGCCGCGCAGCTTCTGGTACTTGACGGGGAGGTCCACGCGGAAGCCCTGGAAGTAGATGACCACGACGAAGACGAACATGGTGGCCAGCAGGTTGGTGACGTTGGGCAGGTTTTGGCGGTAGAAGGCCTCCTTGAGCGCGCGCAGCTTGTCCGAGCGGGTGATCAGCAGGTGGAACAGAGCGATGATGGCGCCCTCGAACTCCGTGCCGCGGCCGGTGTTGATGGTCGTGGGGGAGAAGGCCTTCCACACGATGTTCTCACAGATGTTGGTGGCGATGAAGAGCGAGATGCCCGAGCCGAGGCCGTAGCCCTTCTGCAGCATCTCGTCCAGGATGATGACGAGGATGCCGGCGCAGAGCAGCTGCACGATGATGAGGATGGCGTTGAAGGCGCCGATGTCCGAGATGTTGCCGTACATGCCCGAGACCACGTAGGCCACGGCCTCGCCCAGCGTGATGAGGATGCCGAAGAGCTTCTGCGCGCCGCTGAACAGCGCGCGGTCCTCCTTGAGCGTCTGGTCCACCTCGATCATCTTGGAGCCGGCCAGCAGCTGCATGACGAGCCCCGAGGTCACGATGGGGCTGATGCCCAGCTCCATGAGCGTGCCGCGGTTGGAGGCCAGGATCACGCGCATCCAGTAGAGCGGGTCCGACGACTTGGACGTCTGGATGCCGTACAGCGGGATCTGGCAGCACACGAGGAAGATGAAGAGCGTGATGATCGTCCACAGCACTTTCTCGCGGAACGGGATCTTGCGGTCGGGCTGCGCCACCTCGGGCAGCACGCACATGACGGGCCGGATCAGGTGCAGGAAGCGCATCGTGACTCCGAACTCCTAAGGTCTCTTCTCTCTCGCGATACTCTTTGGGGAATGAGCTCTCGGTATCTTGACGCCCAGGGGACTCCAGCGAGCGACACGTATGCCCCCTTCCCGTACTGTGGACGCGGCCAAGGTGCAACGCGAGAGATAGTAACCTACGTTAACGCATGCAATTGGAGGATATTGCTTGGATTCGATGATTGCTATACTTACTATGTCTATGCTGAGGCATCGAATATGATATGTTTTATAATGACAACAGAAAGGGTACGTGTAAAAACGCAAGAAGCGTAATTACGTAATACTATCGAAACGCATACGCGGGACCGAAAACCTACCGCGTCGAATGTACATGTTCACCGTCACGTGTCCCTTCATGCGCAATCGCACGACACGTGTGCGCGGCGCCGACTTGCCTGCCGACTGCAACGCAGCGGAACGTCTCGCGTAGCAAGAGCTGCGCAGGGTCTCGTACGATCGCGCAGCCATCTACAGTACTGCATGTACATGTACAGCCAGGCCGGTTTTGCAGCACTCACGATTGAAAGTGCTGCTAGAAGTCCGCGTCGAACTCGTCCTCCTCCTCTTCAAGCGTGGCCTGCGTCGTCGCTGACCTGCCCTTTGGAGACGTCTTGGCTGCCTGGCGTGATCTACCGAGCACTGACGACCCAGAGGCGAACGTGGACTTCGTACCGATGAGGTTTTGCAGATCCACCTCCTCTTCCTCCTCGAACTCCGAGTAGTCGTTCATCTTGCCACCGCGCATCAACTGCTCGCAACGCATTGACAAGACGTGAGATCCAGTGTGACGGTTGGTTGCTGCATTTAGAGCTGAGGGCAACGCACCTTTTGGGAAAGCTTTATAGGCCCGGAGCTCATCGACATGAGCACGTCGGAAGATCCGCTCGATCGGCCCTTGAAGCTGCGAACAACACAAGATGTCGTTTTCACATGTCAATGCGGTGCACAGCCATCTGGTTGCAAAAGGATCGTGTGAAACATACCTTGACGATGCGATGCCAAAGACTTTAGGTTTCGGTGGGCTTTGACGCTGGAGGAAGGCCGTCTGCAGCAGCTGTGGAGTCCCGACCCTGTCCTCAGGCTTGGCAGGTTCTGGGCTAGCTGTACGTTGTCCTTGCTTCGGCGGGGATGGCGGTGGAGATGGGGTGGGCGCCTCTTTTCTCGGGCTTGACGTCTTGCTGCCACCGCTTCCGCACACTGACACCAAAAAGTCACGCAGCTAAAACAATGCGCAGAGTAAGCACGTGTTCCTGAAACGGTATGTGCTTGCCGCAATTCTTGAATACCTTTCGCTGTGATCGCTGGTTGTCAGGGTCGTGGTCAAGAAATGCTGTCACGAACAAGTCGACAAGGGTAGCAGCAGGTATTGCCTTGAGCTGCACGAGCTGCTTCAGATAGGCCGACAGGGCTTTCCACAAGTCTGCACGATGGGTCAAATGGCATTGGAATTCGTTAGAACCGCTGAATACCTCCGGTCGAAATCATGACAAGCAGCTCTCACCGAGTTCTTTTCCCTTGTTGCTCTGGTGGAGTTTGCGGATCTTTTGGTCGTTCATGATCCCTTCAAACGCCTTTTGTGGGAAAAGAACTGTAGGGTATGCGAGTATAAGCACACTTATTGTACGAAGTAGCCTCGGAACAGCACTTACCCGGCCCAAGGTCCCGTGAAATGTCCAAAATGAGCTCGAAGCAAATATCGGAGCCGAAGAACGCAATCTGCGCCTGCCGTCCACCCACCGCCATTCTGATAGTGAAAGTTTGTCAGCTGCATGGTCAGAGTGAATAGCTCAGTACGATGCACCTACTTGAGCAGCTCGCGCTTTGAATCATTTGTTGAGCCCGTATCGGTAGAACTGCCCAGCGTATCTCCTTCCATTGCACCTTCCTCCACCCGGCTGATTAAAGCTCGAAGTGCCTTCACACGGTCCACTGGAGACAGCTTCTCAGTGATAGACGCAATATTTACCTACGTAGCAGCAAAGTTGTCAATCGGGTTTACAAGCATCAAACCTGTTTGCAACGGCTCGATCAGACATACCTCTTCTGGAGCTGAGCTTGGAGGCTCAGGTGAGCTCGCGCGCCTTGCAGCTGAAGTCTCAACCGCATTGACGTCGTTTTGCATAGGTGCATCGTTGGCGCTCGGAACGGTTGGCTTGGTGTCTGCAGTTAACTTAGCGCTGCTAGCGGATAAATCGAAGTCGTCACTTTGCATGCTACTTAGCATCATGTCATCTTCAGCTGACTGTACATTCACTGGCGACGAAAGCGGCAGTGAAAAAGGCTCCAGCAAGTCTGTGCCGTACGAAATTGATGGTGGTGGAGATTCAGGTAATTCAACGTCTTCTCGTATGCCAACTGGTATTTCAACAGCATCCAATGTAGACGTGTGCGTGACCGAAAGGTTCGCGCTTATGCTTTCGCGGACGGGGTTCGTATCATGGAATGAGGCGATCTTGCTCGTGCTGTCCTGGTAGAGACTTAGTTCAGGCTGCTGGACTTCTATGGTGTCATTCGTCAAGAAAGTGCGAGGTACGATCTCGACGTCCACAATGTGTTTGTTGGTGTCAATTTCTTCAGCAGCAATTTCCTCTGTCTTGAGCAGATCTTCAGCAGCTGCAATACTTGGCGCGATAGTGTTACTTGGGGCATCAAGCTGGCTCGGCGTGCTGACACTGTCTGCGCTCAGCGTGAAATAGCGGCCTTCATCCCCTGTAGTCTTTTCGTCCAGCGAATCAGCTTCATCTTCTGGCAGATCATCCTGCAATGGCACCCCAGCCGGACTCTCAGCAGTGGTTTCTGTGATGCTTGAGCTTAACACATATGACTCGATGGGCTCTGGAATGCTAATCGCTGGAGGCTTTCGACTTATTGTTCGTTTGATTGAGGGTTCTGGTGCAACAGCGTTTTCTTGGTGCTCAACGGGTCGGTCTTCATCAACACGGGCATGCAACGTGTCGCCAATAGGAGTAGCAACTGCACCGGGCGCGGCAGGAGGTCTTGCAACGCGATTTTCTTCTATCTTCTCTGGATGAGTGCGTGCAGGTGGCTCGGGTAAGCTGATTCGCGAGTTCATAGCTGTTGAGAAGGGTGCTGTGAAATTGGCAATAGTACTAGGACTACCATTTTCGCGACCTGGGATTTCGATAGCAACTTCGCGGATACTCTGGCCAACCTCCTTGGCTGTCCCACACATACATCACCGGTCAGCAGTACGCTCTCGCTAGCACAACAGCCAGGTCCATTTTACCTTGGTTTGTGCTCTGCGTGCGCAACAATTCTCGCTCGTACACCTCATTCTGCTCCAGATTCTCCGCCATTTCCACTTCGTGGCGCTACGGGAGAAAGCGTCAGCCACAAGTCTCTCGCACACCGCCGCTTACAGCTAACGCACCGTTTTCCTAATCAAGTCGCCCAACGTCTGCTCCTTTTCAAAGCTCTGCCACACCAACACACGCCATGAGCCCAGCATCTAAGCCACAGCAAGGATCGCCGCTCCAACCGCCTCCAGACCTTCTTGGCGAGGTATCTGCGCCTCTCGACCGCCCTCTTCTTGTCCTCCAACCCTCGGAGCTTCTGCACGCGCTGCTTCTGCAGCTGCTCCTGCCACGCCGGGTAAACCTGCTCCACCCGGCGGGTGTACCGCGCCTTCTCCTGCGCCAGCAGCGCGCTGCTGCTCGCCTGGTCGCTCTGCAGCTTGCTCCACGCGTCGTGCGCCTGCTTCTGCGCCTCGTGCAGCCCGCGCACGAACTCGTCGTTGCGCTTCTTGGCGGCGACCGCGGCGCTCCGCTGCGCCTTCCACTTGTGCTTGCAGCTCTGCAGCGCCACGGCGCTGAACTCGGCCGCCGTCGCCTCTCGCAGCGCCACGCGCTTCTCGATCGCCTGCCGCTGCGCCGTCCTGCCAGTAAAAAAAACACACACAGACACACAGACTCGTCAGTTCGCACTGCGCACGCCACAGCCTGCGGCGTCAACGCACAGCTCCTCGCGCTTGCGCTGCAGGAGCTCCATGCGCGCCCCATACGCCGCCGACATGTCTGTTGGCTTCAACTCCGCGCTGATCCGTTTAAGTACGATTATGGCCCAATCACCAGCAGTCGATGCGAGTACAGAGGGGGGGCTGGCACCCTCTCGAGCCTCGCATTCCGCACTGGTTTTCAATTTGCGCGCGCACTTGGAAAGGAAAGGGAAAGCCAAGGTGGAGCCATGCACATCGAGGAGATCATCCTGGACGGCTTCAAGTCGTACGCGACGCGCACGGTCGTGAGCGGCTTCGACCCGCGCTTCAACGCCATCACGGGGCTCAACGGCAGCGGCAAGTCCAACGTGCTGGACGCCATCTGCTTCGTGCTGGGCATCACGAACCTGTCCCAGGTGCGCGCCAACAACCTGCAGGAGCTCGTGTACAAGCAGGGCCAGGCGGGCGTGACCAAGGCGAGCGTGACCGTCGTGTTCAACAACCAGGACGCCAGGGCCTCCCCCGTGGGCTACGAGCAGTACGAGCAGATCTCCGTGGCCCGCCAGGTCGTCATCGGCGGCCGCAACAAGTACCTGATCAACGGCCACACGGCCCAAGTGAGCCAGGTGCAGAACCTCTTCCACTCGGTGCAGCTCAACGTGAACAACCCGCACTTCCTCATCATGCAGGGCCGCATCACCAAGGTGCTCAACATGAAGCCGCCCGAGGTGCTCGGCATGATCGAGGAGGCGGCCGGCACGCGGATGTACGAGAACAAGAAGCTCGCGGCGCTCAAGACCATGACCAAGAAGGAGAAGAAGGTGGACGAGATCAACAGCATCCTGGCCAACGAGATCACGCCCACGCTCGAGAAGCTGCGCGCCGAGAAAACGCACTACCTCAAGTGGGCGGCCAACAACACGGAGATGGAGCGGCTGCAGCGGTTCTGCGTGGCGCACGACTACCAGAAGGCGCACGACGCGCTGAGCAACACGGCGCAGCACGTCGAGAAGATGCAGCAGGCGCAACGGGCGGCGAAAGAGCAGGAGGCGCAGATTGAGCAGGAGCGTGAACAGGTCGAGGAGGAAATGGACGCACTGCACGAGCAGAGGGAGAAGGAGATGGGCAAGGAGTTCCAGCAGCTGAAGGACAACGTGGAGAAGATCGGCAAGGACGTGGTGAAGTTCTCCACCAAGCTGAAACACTGCAAGGCGTCCATTGAGCAGCAGGTGAAGGCGGAAGCGGGCATGAATGAACAGCAAACAGAGACCGAGCAGGCGATGGCGAAGTTGGCGAAGGAGATTGAGAAGGCCAAGAAGAAGGTGAACCAAGTCGAGGAGGCCTACACGGCCAAGGAAGCCGAGGCGAACGACTACCAGCGCCAGATCCAGGCGCTGAACGCTGGCATGGAACAGAGCGGAGACAGCGACGAGTCTCTGTCTGAGCGCCTTGTGTCCAAGCAGCGGGAACTGCAGGAGAACAGCACTGCTATCAAGCAGATCAACCTGAAACTGAAGCATATGGAGGAGAGCATCAAGCACAAGCGTAGCGAGATTGAGCAGACGCGCATGAACAACCGCAGCATGGACGAAGAACGTAAGCACAAGGTCGGCGAGCTGGAGCACATGCTGCACAAAGTTGGCCAGCTCACTAGCAGCTTCAATCCCGACGAAGAGCGTAAACTGCACGACCGCGTCCGTGGACTGCAAGATAATATCGTGCGAGCTGAGAGAGAGGTGGACGAGATCTCGTCGGGGCTGTCGTCCCGTTTGGATTTCAAGTACACGGATCCTTACCGCAATTTCCAGCGAGAGAGCGTGATGGGTGTTTTGGCTAACTTGCTCGAGACGAAGCACGAGTGGTCCGCACTTGCTCTCGAAATCGCCGCTGGAGGAAAACTGTACCAAATTGTGGTGGATAATGAGAAAACCGCGAAGGACATTCTCAAGTTCGGCCGTCTCATGAACCGCGTCACAATTATTCCACTCAACCGCATTTCGCGCAAGACGGTGGATCCTCGCAAGATGGACAAGGCTCGCCAGGTTGCCCAGCAACAAGGTGGTAAGGTATGGGAAGCGATGGAACTGATTCACTTCAAGCCGGACCTACTGCCCGCGATGCAGTACGCATTTGGCGCCTCTATTATCTGCGAGACGAGCGAGCTTGCCAAGAATGTCACGTTCCACAGAGATATCAAGGTCAGGACAGTGACACTCGATGGTGATTCATATGACCCGGCCGGTACCCTTCAAGGAGGTTCTGCACCATCCAGCGGTACCCCGATCCTTCTGAAGCTCCACCAACTGATCAACCGTACGCGAGAGCTCAGCGACATGCGACGAGAGTATCAAGATTGTTCTCGAGCCCTGGACGACATGAAGCAGGTAAGCTGAGACTGACCATATCAAATGCTTGCTGTAGTGACTAACCTGATGCATTCGTTTGTGTAGGATTCTGGGCACTTCCGCCAGCTAAAACACCAGATTGAACTGAAGGAACACGAGCTGCACTTGCTCGACGAACGCATTGCTGACAGTGTCTTTGCGCAGCTCGAACGCGACGTTGCTGCTTCAGAAGAGCAATATGCCCAGGACAAAGAACTCCTGATTACTAAAAACAAGGCTGTTGTTCAGTTGGGTAAGGAAGTGAGAAGCTTGGATGCCGACATTGCCAACTTAAAGGAGTCCCGCCAATCGAAGATTGGCGTACTGGAGAAGCGATTCGCTGAGACCAAAAATGATACCCAAAAGATTGGTGTGCACCTCAAGACTGCCCAGCAGGAGCTCTCCGAGCTGGTTCTGGAGTCGGAGTCCGCTGAACAGGAGCTTGCAGGTAACAACGAAAGCGTATCCGGTATTCAGAAAGAGCTTGCTGCGCTCCACAAGGAGGAGAAAAAGGTGGAGGACAAACTTGCTGCAATTCAGGAAACCTACGAAAAGGCGTCACAGCAGCTTGAAGAGCGCCGAAACAATTTGACACGGTGCGATCAGCAGCTCAAGGAGCTGAATGCCCGTCAAAGTTCTCTTTCGAAAAAGAAAAGCGACCTCGAGATCGAGCGCAAGAAGGCGGAGCACAAGATTTCTCGAATGGCCAAGGACGAAAGTGACGCCAAGATGATGGTAAAAAAGTTGGAGAAGGCGCACCCCTGGATCGAGACAGAGAAGGAATTCTTTGGCCGTGAACATACTGACTATGACTTCCAACGAAGGGATCCCTCGACCGCGAATCGCCGTCTGCTGGAACTGAAGGAAACGCAGGGTGCTTTGTCCAAGAAAATTAACAAGAAGGTCATGGGTATGATTGAGAAGGCTGAGCAGGAGTACCAAGGTCTAATGAACAAACGACACATTATCGAGAACGATAAGGAGAAGATCACGTCAGTGATCAAGGAGCTCGACGCAAAGAAGAACGAAGCCCTCCAGACAACGTGGGTGAAGGTGAATAAGGACTTCGGGTCCATCTTCGGCACGCTACTGCCTGGAACTCACGCAAAGCTGGACCCACCTACAAACGGTGTGTATTTGTTTGTGTTCGCCCTTTTCACAACTGCAATGATGGTATTGACGTTTTGTCTTTGTTTGTCAGGAACCATTCTCGATGGTCTTCAAGTCCGTGTGTCGTTTGGCGGTGTGTGGAAAGAGAGTCTGACGGAGTTGAGTGGCGGTCAGCGCTCGCTGCTTGCGTTGTCGCTCATTTTGTCGCTGTTGCTGTTCAAGCCCGCACCAATGTACATTCTGGACGAAGTTGATGCTGCTCTGGATCTGTCACACACTCAAAATATCGGCCAGATGATTCGGTCACACTTCTCGCACTCCCAGTTCATTGTGGTGTCGCTCAAGGAGGGTATGTTCAACAATGCCAACGTGGTCTTCCGGACCAAGTTTGTCGATGGCGTCTCCACGGTCACTCGCACGGTTCCGAAGTCACGCGCTCGGTAAACAAGTGAAAATTGCTGGAAAAGGAATACTTCGTTAGTAGTTGGTGTGGACACAAATTAGTCGTGGTCCCTCCCAAAGACCGAAGTCGGCATTTGCAGATGGTTCGTCACGTAGATTACATGAATCCGTTTACACGCTATCTCTCGCCACTCTTTCAATTCTCATTGTAGAAACCTGTGAAGCCGTCAGTGTTCAGTGTTCACATCTTCAGGCCCATCGGCGTCGTCGACCTCGACAGTTCCAGTAGTTTCGTCAGGCTCGGCAGCTTGGTTGAATTCCGCAGTTCCGGCATCACCTACATGTTCGGCGTCAGCTTCTCCTGGGAAGAGATCAACCTGCGTTGCAGACAGAGGCTCGTTTGGCTGCTCTTCCACTGGCAAAGCATTAATCTTCGAGGTGTCTTTCGATTTATCGTCGAGTGCTGCAGGTTCGTCCTCCAAGACGTTAATCTGGGATGCTGACAGCACCGTTTCCTGCTGGTCGTAGGGCGACGGCGGTGGATTTATGGCCGATGTAAGTTCGATTTGTGCGTTTAGAGCATCCATCTCTAGTTTGTACTTTTCCCGTCGAGCAAGTTCCGTCATCACCAGAAGCGGCATCGGGCCAGCGTCAGGATTGTTTAGGTAGACTTCGGTGAGAGCGTAGCCATACGCCTTACGCCAGAGTTTGCGAGCGTATGGAGCGATAGCGCGACGTTGTTCTTGTCGATTGTGGATTTGTGCCTTCTTAACGGCACTGGGCTTCTCGTTAAGTATGCTGAAGACCGCATAACACAAAGTTATCATGTTGGTGACAATCGCCGCGTTCGTCACCAATCGAATCACACGGTCGTCAAGATAAAGTGAACCCATCTTCAAGATCAAGCCGCCTGAAGTTGTCAGCAACAGCACACAGTTGGTCACGTGTTCACCAATACGAGTTCAACTCAAGGTGTACGTACAGAACAAGGTGATGAAGAGTTGAATGTAAGTTGCCCCAGCAAGCGCACTGTCGGACGGCTCTTTGAATGGCTGATAAAACAGCATCACGGAGAGATATACCAAGCTGCTCGTACAAACACCAATTCACGAAAGGTGTTAGCTCCGAAAGTTAGGCTCTAGCACAAAGGGAATCTACGTCACGCACAGAACAACAAGGCCACAAATGATTCTGTTCGCGCCGGCCTTCGCAAGAAGACTGATGATGCAGTTCAACAAAAGCTTGCGGATCAGGTCCCACACTTCGAACCACCAGAACTTCGTATCGTCTGTACATCGATGAAGCAGCAGCAAGGGTGAGTTCCACGTTTTGCACAATGAGTCAACAATTTGACACTCACATGAATGGTAGATGAATCCTACTTGCGCGACCGTGCTTGGTTCCTACAGAAACGAAGCAGACAGAAGATTTGTGTCAATACTTTGGCTTGATCCTAGCTTCTTGCGGAGACACCAGCCTTACGTTCAAGTTTGAGTCACGCAGATATTGAGTCAACAGCTGCGTCTCGAAGAGTTGCAACTTCTCTTCATCCACAACGTGACCGCGATCGATAATGTCGAGCCGCATCTTGAGCAGCAAACGCTGCTTTAAGGGTTCTTCTGGCGAGGCTTGGATCAGCAGGAGAGTATCACTCACGCCGCGTGAGCGCTTGAGCGCGATGATCACCCAGAACAACAGCGGCACGCCTGGAAACAATTGCAGACTCAAGTTGTAAGTAAATTGTGGTCGACAAAACGCCCAAGAACCCTCGATATGGACGTACCAATGACCCAGAAGATAATTAACACCACACTGAGCGGAAGATAGAAGAGCCAAGTGCCTTCGTAGCACAAGTTGCTGCGGTCGAGAGTCAAGTAGTAATGGTCACCGACTTCGTCGCAGTAGAAGGTGCCGATCACCCGCTGACAGAGCATCGGGTAGAACAGCAGCAACACCCTAGACAAACGATCGTTAGGAAACTGCGCCAGCTCCAAGTCTCCAACGGACAGAAAGACGTACCAGAAGAACAGCTTGATACACCGGTTTTGATACGCTTTGTAGTAGAGTCTCATCCAGACTCGCGCACGCCAAAGCCGAAGGTTGCTGTGCACAACCATTTCCAGCACGTCGTTTGCGATACGCTGTGATGTCGGGCATCGTGGGCTATGAGTCGACAACGAGGCCGGAAGCTGCGTAAGGCGGTCGACCTTGTTTAACAAGCGTGCAGCAACCCGCAGGACCCTTCTGGAACCTCTTTGAACAACTGTATCTTCTGAAGAAATCCCCAGCTTTGACTTGAGTCGCTTGACCAAATTCGGCTTGCCCTCGCTTGTGCTTCGAGTCTGCATTTTCCGCTCCATCTTGAGTTTGGCCAGTAGCGTCTTCCGGCGTTCCAGGACTGGTGCCCGATGCTGAAGTTTAAATACTGGTAGACCACATCTAACGCAATGTCGCGGAAGTGTGGAAAGCTTGACACGATAGCGCAGAATCCCCCAAGCTGTGACTAAGAAGACTAGCAGAAGCATTCCAAGCAGAGCGAATAGAGCAAGGCTGCATCAAAGCGAAGTTGTTAAAAGTGTGTAGCGAGAACAGAAGGCAAATTGAAGCAACGTACCGGTAGTTGGAGAAGTAATCCCGCTTGAACAAGCACTCGGCTGCAGTCGTGTCCACGAAGTTAAAGTCCGCCAAGGAACAGATATCCATCAGGCGGCTCATGCTGTCAGGCCATGGGATCTCGTACACTTCCTTGAAGCTCCCAAGGATTTGGAAGAACCCCAGCATAATCTTGAACTTTTCCGGTCTCAATGATGGGACTTTCACAGCTCTGGGTTCGATCTGGAAGAGGTATGGGCGGGACTTCTTCCCAAATCTTACACGCCTAGCTGCCGACTGCATCATAGAGCGAGCGTGTGTCTGTACGCGTGCCGTGGCCACCTGTAAGAGTTTCTGTACGGGTGCCATGGCCGCCTGGAAAAAT
Source organism: Phytophthora pseudosyringae (assembly GCA_019155715.1). Classification (NCBI taxonomy): domain Eukaryota; phylum Oomycota; class Peronosporomycetes; order Peronosporales; family Peronosporaceae; genus Phytophthora; species Phytophthora pseudosyringae. Next base: position 31,187 of record JAGDFM010000161.1, on the reverse strand, counting down.
GCTCGAGTTTGCGATTGACCAGTGTAGATTTGGAATCGTTTGGCAGCTTGGGCGTGGCTAATGACTCGCTGTTCAGCTATGCTTGAGAAAAGATAGCAGAGAAACACAATCGCAGCGACTGCAACGATCATGGGTAGCATCGCCAGCATCTGAGTTGTGCGAGCTACGGAGGGGTCCTCTGGATCAGAGCACTCTACCAACAACAACAACAATACTAATGTTTAGTTGTTCAACTAGAAAAAAATAGCAACCGACCACGAAAAGCGGACACGTACGCTTGCACGTCCCGCTTGAAGCTTTATAGTAACCATCCGAGCAAGAGGCACACATCATGCCAGAGTACCCAACTGCACATTGGCCTGACGATTGAACGGCTGCTGTGCTGATGGAGACTGTGGAAGCAGTAGAATCCGTAGCAGCCGCCTCGACACACGCGCTATTCGTCTGCATCAAATATCACCCGCACAGATTCACAATGAGGACCACGACACGACTATAGCAAAGCAACCAGCGGCACAGCTTACATCGCAAGTGTAATACTCATTTCCAGAGAGGCAAGAGTAGACCCTGCTTCGGCTCCAGTACGTGGAAAATGTCTCCGGATTCTCAGTCGCGCATTTGTGGATACGAGTGGTGAGGTTGGCTACATTAACAGACTTGCACGGGTCCTCGTCTGGCCAGGACTCTGGGTCGTCACACCTGGAAGCAGCGTACGTCGACCGCGTCTTCGATACAAAGAATCCTTGCTGTCGGCGGGGGGATATTACCCCAACAGTTATCCCGCTCGGGTCTTTTTGATCACAAGTCGCTCCTGGAGGACACAAGTAGCACTTTTCGCCGTCCATACTGCACACACACGCCACACAACAGCCATCACTTCAGTGCGCGCTTCTTGCAGCAAGGTATTAGCGTTAAAAACGAGGTGTTTGTTACCTGTAGGTCCCTTTTTCGCAAGGTAGACACAGTCTACCAAGAAATGAATTAGTCACCAAACACAAACACTTACATAGCGACAGATTCGCTTACCCATTGACGTTTTCGTTTCCTGGATTGCATTTGTCGACGATGATGTCGATAGTGATGAGCGTTTGAAGTACTGGGGACAGCGTACAGTTGATGGTCATTTGATAGGGATCGTCTCGGGATTTAGAAAGTACTTCGGCACCCTTGAAAATGATGTACCCCCCGTCCACAGTGATCCAAGTTGGTGGAGAAAAAGAGAATGGGCCTTCTTGATCAAGAGATAAGAAAGCCCGACACCGTGTCACGTTGTCGTCGGTTGCGATGGCACCGTAGTAGTCACGAGCAACAACTGTGGGCCAAAGAACAGTTGATCCAGGCTTGATCAAGCTCGCATTCAAGCTTGGCGACGTAGTACCAGCTATCTGAGAGGAGGGGGTCAAGGAAACGGCCAACCTTCGCGGCGAAGAAGTCGATACTGAGGAGCTCGAGTTGGTGGAAGCTGGTACGTCGATTCCTAGGCTCACGCCACTTGTGACACTGGCTGGCCACCACCCCGGCGTGATCGCCATAGCATTCGTTGAGATCAAGAGCGCTTCAGTACCAGTCAGTGTGGTGCAGTCGACGCAGCTGAAAGTAAACCACGGATAGTAGACCCAGTAGATGTCATCACCTACGACGGCTGCATTTCCGCCGAAGTGTGACGTCTTGCAGCTCACTTTTTGACCCTCCATTTCTACGTCCTTGTCAATGTAGATGCCAGCACCAAAGTCCATAGCCTCATTGTCTTGGAATTGAGTATCCGCGGCCGAAAGTGAGGCGTTGCCTTGAATGGAGATCGCTCCGCCAGTGTATGCCTCGTTCTTCTCGAACAAGCTTCCTGTGACGGTTAACACTGCACTTCCCCTCATTGAGACAGCGCCACCGAAAGAATTTGCCGTATTTCCCCTCAATTTGGAGCTAGTAAGCGTGATGCTGGATTCTCCCAGAGCATACACGGCCCCTCCTTCCACAGCGTCGTTGGCTTCGATGGTTGAGTCCGTCAATGTAGCAACTGCTCTGATAGAAGCGTGCAGGGCCCCACCCTGGATCGAAGCTGAATTGTTGCGAATAATTGTTTGCTTCATGGTCACGTTGGCTGATCGACTGATCTGGATTGCTGCTCCTTTCGTAGCAGTATTGAATTCAAAGAGCGAGTCTTCGATGTCTACGGTCGCATCAACCACATTGAGTGCTCCACCTTCGGTACCGGCGTCCCCATTCCCAGATATGATGCAGCCCGCCAGTTGAGCCATGTTTTTTCTTCCTACGAAAATGGTCGAGCCGAATCCGACATTTGTATTGCGCGTAAAGTTGGAATTGTGGACTGTGCATGCCACATTTGCTCCAGGACTCAAGAAGATTGCTCCGCCGCGGTCCTGAACAGCGTTGAGATCAAAGAACGACTCGTCTACTGCTAGCTGACCGCCGTCTTTCATATAGATTCCCCCGCCGTCGTAGAAAGCGAAATTGTCGTAGAAAAAGCTGCCGGAGACGTCCAGGAGTGTGTTCACCGCAAAGATTCCAGCTCCAAAGTCGTATGCAAAACCACGGTTCAGAGTCGAGTTTTTAATGAGGACGTTGGCATTCAACGAGTAGATTAGCCCCCCAGAGTACGCTTGCCCGAACTCCAACTGCGAGTTTATAATATTCAGAGCTGTGTCGGCATTTTCAACATAGATCAGCCCCCCACTCAGCGCCAGCGTGGCTTTCTCGTTGCTGACAAGGTGAGAGTCCGTTATCGTGACGACACCTTTCAAAATGTACAATGTCCCACCCTGTGCACCTAGTTCGTTTTTCACCACAGTGTTGTTAATGAAATCCCAGTTGCGAAACACCACCGAACTATCACTAACCACCGCAACCGCTCCACCAGACTTGGCGGAATTCCCCTTCAAGACAGTGTCGGCTCCGTTGACATTCGTCAGTGACAGCATCATACCTCCTCCAACGCCTGCCCAATTGCCCAGTAACGAGCAATTGCTCATGGAAAGCGTACTGCTACCCCCTTGCGCTACGCCAGCCCCCATTGCAACGCCGCCACCAGATTGCGACGCGTTGTTCTTGATGAAGGAGCAGTTTGCCAATTCCACGTTGCTAGTGTAGTTAGCGTAGATGCCACCCCCGTCTGACGCATTTCCATTCCGAAAAAGCGAGTCGTTTAGTACAAATTGCGCGCTGTCGACGTATATCCCCGCTCCCCGATAAGCTTTTCCGTCAGCGAGCGTGAGCCCACTGCCTTCCACTTGACTGGATGGCGCGACGTATACACCACCACCATAGCCTGTGGACGGATCCAACATTGTCGCGTTGTTGCCTTGAAATAACGCTTGTGGGGAGCTGCCGCTCTGTTTCATCATCGCGGACAACCCCGTTGCGAACACACCTCCGCCAAGTGGAGCTGCATTCGACAGAACGGATAGGTTTTCATGCCAGACAATAGCGTCCGCAATGCCGATGCCACCGCCCATTTCGCTAGCAACGTTCGTTGAGATGACAGAGTTGATCAATGTGCAGGTCGAACCAGATTTGACGACTATTCCTCCACCAAACATGGCCGAGTTGGCTTCTATCGAGCACCCCTGAATGGTAGCTACTTTGCTATCAACAGCAATTCCACCACCGGAGTCAGCACTTCCAGACGAAACAATCAACTGCTCGATGGAGCACAGTCCACTCAGGAACATATTCCCACCCTCGCCTAACGCCGTGCCTCCTAAAATCTGAGAAGACGATGACCGGGTCTTCGCCAAGATTTTACTATCTTTTAGATACACGCCGCCTCCAACCTTAGAACTGCATCGTTCAACGGAAACACCGTCGTGAGAGATAGTTGATGTCTCCACGTAAACACCACCACCTAACGTAGCACTGCTACTATTCGATATGCTCGTGTCTTGTAATTCCACGGTAGAGGCTGCCACGTATAGACCGCCCCCTTTATCAGATGCGTTCGAGTTCGTCAGCTTGCAATTTTCGAGAATTAGGTCCGAGTTCACCGCGTAGGCAGCAGCTCCATCCTTGGACTCACAATCATCAACGTTAACCCCAGCGATTGTAGTTTTCCCCAGCAAACACATCCCCCCTCCGTGACTGACGGCACTGCAACCCTCGATCGTCATGCTACCCGAAACGGAGCTTGCAATAGCAAACAACCCCCCTCCATCCGGGGCCGTATTCAGTTCCACGGTAACGTTCTTCACAGTGACTTGGCTATCTTTTACCCATATTCCACCCCCCGCCACGTCGGCCGAGCATTTCGTAAGCTCAGTGTTCTCTAAGCTGAGTGTTGCAGTCTCCACATACATGCATCCTCCACACGGCGCGTCGTTCAGTTCTTGCTTCAAATTTTTCATGATACCACCTCCCACAACATAAACTGCGCCACCAGTCTTGGTAGCTGTATTGCTGAGGCAACGGGTACCAGCCACACCAGTCAAGGTACCTGCACTCATCCAGATCGCACCGCCATCCACTGCATCATTTTCCTGAATCAGAACGGAACCTTTGCAAGTGAGACGCGAATTCTTCACGACAAGGCCACCGCCTTCCAGTGCCTCATTTTCTTGAATGACCACATCCGACCACTCGACAGTACTGTCCACAATCGCAACACCACCTGCCGACTTGCTTGCATGTCCGTTTGCGATTTCAATGCCCCAAAGACTTGCCTGTGCGTTGTTGATGTACATTCCAGCTCCATTCACTGCGCACCATAGACCACCAGTCAGTAAAATACAAGGCTTCAACCACTTCTAACAGGGAAAGCAACTACTGTTAGTACTTACCTGCTGCATTTCGTGAGATTGTAGAGGGAGACATTGCTTGCTTGTCAAAGGAAAAGCTGACCGTTCCGGAGATATATACACCGCCGCCTGTCGTGCCGGCTTCATTACCTTGAATGGAAGTTGCTCGGACGATTAACGTTGACTTCCCACTTACGGCTAGTCCCCCACCAGCACTACGTGCAGTGTTCTTGCTCACGTCACAGTTCTCCATTGTTAGTTCCCCGTTCTCCATGGCGAGACCACCTCCGTTGGACGCATCGTTGGCGGAAAGATGGACACCTTTAAGCGATACGATGCCGTTCACGTAAGCTCCACCTCCGCTCTCTGATGCAACATTTCCGAAGAATTGGGTGTCCGTTACGGACAGTGAACTGGTACCTCGTAAGGCCACTACTCCACCACGAGCTGCCGTACTTTTGGTCACATTCGATTCAAAAATGGAGACTTTCGAGTCTAGGAGGTAAATGGCCCCTCCTTCAGCCCCGGCACCACACTTGCTCATGCCCACTTGGTAAAGGACGATGTCGCTACCACTTGCGTAAAGTACGCCGCCATTCTGAGTGGCGCTGGCGTCGTTGATGAGCAAATTTGTGCCACTAAATACTCCATCGACAACTTTCAATACCCCTCCGTCTGCCTCCACGCAGTTTTGAAACGTGAGTCCTTCCATTGTCATAGTAGAAGACGTCACAATGAGAAAGCGAGACGACTTCCCGCAGTCCACACTCGTCCAGAAGGGGCCTTTCAAAGTCGTCATCGTCAACGCTGTCGAGACTACATTCAGGTTGCGATTGAGCGAGCCAGAATATGACCCAGGATAAACCAGAATGGTGTCTCCTTCCTGGCTTAACTCCACAGCCCGAGCAATTGTTTTCACAGCTTTTGAAGCAGTTCCCTTTTCGCTCACGTCCATCATTCGGCCTGTTCCTTGTGCATCATCGCCGAATTCCCCCGACACCACGATGACATTAGCGGGATCCAAATCGCACACTGAGTGGTGGCATCGGCGTGGATCTGAACAGCACACGATTCGGTTGTTGCAACCTTCACCAGTAAACCCAACGCTACACCTGCAGCTGCCACCATTTTGACTCCGGCCGTGGCCTGAACACACAGCTCCGTCTCCTGGAGGGGGAATCCTCGTGCTTTCTGTTGTTCCATCGATCTCGTAATGTATCTCAAAACCCTTCGCGGCGACGCTAGCATCGCTAGTGAAGGCAACAACGATTGACGACTTGGCTTGGTATACAAAGCGCCCCGTTCGAACACACCCACCTTTCCACAGACGCTCCGCTGTCAGTTCATCAAGAATTTCAACGTAGTCATGGTCGCACTCCAGCTCGAAAAAGGAAAACTACACACAACAACGTTAGTACGTTTACGACCAGCAGTGTAGTAGAGCTCGACCGACCAGTGTGTTTCTTACCGTGAGAGTAATTTGCGTGTACGAAGTCATGGGCTTGATTTTCCATCGCTTGCTAATGCCGTTGTCGTAGTTGAGCTCGCGGATATGACCCGACCGGCCTTGGCAAACTGCGTCCGTTGTCGTATCCAAAGGCTCTAACGTCGTCACAAAGACCTCACGACTGGGCACTGATCCCGCCGAAGTTCGGACTGCGTAGGAAGTCACTGAAGACAGTGCTCTGGTATCAGTATAGGATGCACTCGTTGTCGAGTCAAGGTCTGTGCCATCTCGAACGACTTGGTACGCCGTAGCCCCAGGGTACGGACTCCACAGAAGTTCGACCGAGTTGTGTGATACTGCAGCGAAATAAACGGAGAATTAGCGTAATGTAATTTAAAAGGGACAAAGTAACTACCAAGCTTGCCTCACCGCATCCGATCTGTGGTGTCGACGGGATGTTTGCGCCAGGCGACGTTCTAGCATATCGGCTCAAGCTTGATGGGCTGGAATCCCCGAACGTATTCTGTGCTGTCTGCTCATCCACAAAGCAAGGGGACAAACTCAGAGCGTCAGTTGGTATCTACCGTAACTATTGCTATCATCACGGCCGTCAGGGCACTTACTACAGATATCGAATAGGATGTTGATACGCTCAACGCGGTTAAAGTAGCGGAGGTGCCACTTGCAGAGAATTTTACGGAGGTTGGTGGGTCGGTAGCCGCCGTAGCCAAGACAGTATATGCACCAATAATGTCTCCACCTATATCACTCGGTACGCTCCAAGAACACTCAACCGAATCAAACCCCACAGCCACAATGACAAGATTCTGGGGAGCACTGGGGGCGGTGACACTTCGAGTGGTAAACGTGAGTAGCGCACTCGCGGGTGACTCTCCGGCGTCATTCGAGGCTGTAACGTAAACCCAATACGACGAGCCAGGATTTAGCATAGTAATTGTAGTCGTTGTGGGGGAATCGCTGTAAACTTCTTCGAAAGGACCAACCTTAGAGACATTGGACATGCTCAATGAATATCCGTTCAATGGAATTCCTCCAGAATCAGCCGGTGGCCCCCACGAAAAAGAAACAGAGCCACCCGTCAATGCGTCACGACTCAAGTCAACCGGAGCGCTTGGAATGGTAGCAGGTGTTGTCTCCACAGGAAACGTGGCGGAGAGCGCACCACCGGCATACTTGCTAGTGGGCCGAATCTGAATATCGTACAGAGTGTCCGGATCCATGTCTCCTACCACAACGTTTGAAAATGTTGCTGACGTCTCCAGCCGACGATGCGCAGTCTCGGCCAACCGTCTCGATCCGCCATCAATGGAACTGCTTACCGTAGCGCCTTCCAAGCTGTCGTATGACATGTTTAGCGTATTGTCTCGATCGAGGTAAATGTTGTACATCATGTCACTAGCCGTTGCTCCACCGAGATCGATCGGTTCACCAAATGAAATCCGCGCTGCCCCTCCTGTGGTCATCTGTACTGTCACGTCAATCTTCCCAACCGGAGGCGTAGCAGCCGTCGTGGTGAAGGTCGCAATAGGACTTTCGGGGCCCAGTCCGTACGAGTTGTTAGCGCGGACTACGACATCATAACTGGACTGTGCCAGTAACCTGTAGAAAGCGCAGGACGTCGTATTTGCCTTCACGGTCGTTCTGCCAGATCCATCCACACTGGAGGCGATTGTAGCATAGAAGTCCGTCACGTCGGAGCCGCCATTGTCTGCAGGATACTTCCATGCTACCTGGAGCATACCCCCTGTAGCGTTCACAAAGGTGGCTGGTTCGCATGAGCCAGGAGGGGACTTGTTGATTGTTCGGACAACTTTCACTGACGAGTTCACTGAGTTGAAATACCCATTGTTGACAGAAGCCAAGAAGGCGTATTCCGTCAAAGGCTTCAACCGCGCGACTATGGCTTGATGCTTGGACCCAAGGTAACCGAGCTGCCAAGGATCCGCTGTTCCATTGAGCTTATAGTAAAGCTGATACAACTGGATATCGTTGCCTCCTGTGTCGTGCGGATCAATCAGATTCATCGTAATACCACCACCTGTTGCCCTGTACGTCACTAAGAGCGGTGCCCCGGGAACTGTAATGTTCGTTGTTCGAAACGATCCATCCGGTCCAGTCTCAACTCGCCCAAAGTTGCAAAGCGAGAGGGAATTTAGCGCCACTGCACTGACATTGTAGCTGGTTTCTGCCACCAAACGTGATAGAGACACGAATGCCCTCATTTGAAGATAGTTCGCTTTGGAGGTAGTCTTCAGGTAGGAATCCTCGCTCAGCTTCTCTCCGTCCATGTACAACGAAAAGTCCAAGATCGGCATGCCACCTGTTGGCGACAACAAAACCACATGAGTGAGAAGTCGAAGCTGATAAAAGCGTAGAGGATTTACTGTACCGGTGTCTTCAGGAGAGAACAGCGTAACGTTGATCATTCCACCAGTGGAGATCGACAACGTTGGGGCGGGTGGAAGATCTGGCAGCGTTGGTTTTGCGGTGTTTAGCACGCTGAAGTGTGTAGCTTGGCCCATAATTTGTCCGGTTTGGCTGATAATGGAAGTCGTCAAGTGGTCGTACTTGAGGAGAATGGTTCCCGATGCCGCGCTAGACACGTCGTCAGCTACGAAAACAGCATCCTAAAGACACATGGTAGAAACATTAGCGGACAAAAAGCTAAGCCACAACGTGTTCGAGCTGCGTAACTAACCTGAATTGCGAAGACCGATCCAACCGACAACCAAGTCGATAAATCAACAGATGCGCGCAGAAGATGAGATCCCTCTGCTATCGACAGTTTTCCCGGAAGGTTCACGGGTGCCACTGAGTTATTAGCTAGGACAAGAAACTCGTAGGCGGTGCTAGCGTTCAGCGCTGCCACTGGAGCAAATACTGGATTCAAATCCGGTGCCGCGGTTGCGGACAAAACCCACGGCCGAGAGATACTTCTGGCGTAGACGGCGTATGAAGAAATGGATGTACCCCCTAGTGCATGATACTGAAGGGTCAGGCCCCTTACATTCAGAAAGGAGTGGATGCTTCATACCTGTGTCGAGCGGCGCTTTCCAGCTGAGAAAAACTTGCCCTCCTGTCGCTTCATTATAGGGATCCGGGTCGAGAACAAGTGGGCCCGGTTGTGTGGCCTCCGTAGTAAAAAACTTGAAGGGGGCACTCATATTACCCCATCCATCCTTGTCCGTGACAGCGTTACCCGCCTACAGCAATACCCAGAAAGTAAGCAACGTAAAAAAGGATCTCAATCAAGTCCTCAACAAGTTACCTGAACAAAAAAGCCGTACAGTGTCTTCGCAGTAAGTCCGTAAATGTCAGCTCGCGCAGTTGGCTGCAAGTTCTCGGTGATAAGCTACGACACACAAGTTAGTTTTGCACATGATCGAAGGCTTAAGTCAGAAGTTTACCTGCAGCACACCGAGGTTTCCAACTTTGTAGACGCGGTACTTGTTGATTGCAATTCCGCCCGTGTCATCAGGAGCTGTCCATGTGAGAGATATCCGCCCTCCGGTGCGTGATTCAACGGATATTGTTGTGATAGCACCAGGAAGCGACGGAGCTATTGTCGAAAACTCGGTAGGGCTGCTAAACGTTCCCTGGCCAAAGGAGGTATTGGCAGCAATTGAAATGTTGTACGCTTTCGAGGCGGTCAGATGCCCAATAGTAAAGTTCGATGCCACCGCCTTCGTCAAGTCGATGGAGCTCGTGTTGGTGCTAAGACGCACCACATAGGCCGATATTGCTCCAGTTGAACTGCCATTGTGGTCAGGGAAGTCGGTTGCGAAAGTTGCTGCTCCTCCCGTTACTGATAGTAATTTCGGTGGTGGACACGTGCCAGGGTTGGATACATCCCCATCGTCAAGTATCGTAACACGCATAAGCGGTTGCCGCAGTTTGGCCCCACCGCTAACCACCATCATCCGAATGAAGAAGTATTCATCCGGGAACTCAAACGTCTTGTCGTTAAGGACGGAAAACGTCAAATTTGCTTTCGTGACGCCTGTGTCCATGATGACAGGGGTGGTTGTCTGGTGATAATCGAGATCCTGTGTAGCTGTTCCACCATAAAACTCAAAGGCGAGCACGATGCTGTTGCTTTTGCCATATTCACGAATAATTGTGACCGACCCAGTCCGTGAATTTTCGAGAAACGAATAAAACGGCTTCTCAAAGCTGACAAAGCCAGCATCGCCGTCATCCACAATGGTCACAGTTACAACATTGCTGCTTCCGACTTCGGGTCTTCCTTTTGGAAGTGACGACGCAACGCCAGTGATGCGGACAGCGAACGTCTCGTCGGGGTCCTCATAGTCAGAGTCGTTAATAATGAGGATCACAATTGAGTTTTGACTTTGCTGCGGCTCGAATACAATTATCCCTGTGGCGATGCTGGAACCTCTCGTGACGGCGTAGTCAGAACCGATGGTAGCAGGTCGTGTTCCTGTCGACTCGGTTAAATAAGAGACAGTAATTCGACCACTAAGACCTGACGTTCGCTTCACCACGAGAGCTACCTGGGTTGCATTTTCGAGTACGGAAACGCTGGATTGAGCAAAATTGAATTCGCCTGCTGCGTCAGGCTGTGTCGTTGCAGTGCGAATGGGGCTCCAGCTGCCATTTCCGTTCTTGTTTACCGCACGAACCGAAAAATTGTAGACGCTGTTGTAGGCGAGCTGAGTCGCTGTGTAAGTCAGATTTACGACCGGGTTGGTTGCGTCTGTAGTCGAGTTTACAATGCTAACGTCGTACGATAAGTCTAGGCTTCCACCAGTATCAACTGGAGAGTTCCATGAAAAGGAAAGTGTTGAGCCCGTAGCCGCAACAAAAGAAGGAGCTGTTAAAATTGGTCCTGGCTGGTTTGCCGTCGTTGTTTCAATAGTGACGATCTCGCTTAGCGGTCCTTCGCCAACCGAATTGACAGCCGAGCAAGCAACTAGGTACTTTGACGAGGCGCTTACGCCGAAAAAGGAGTAGCGTGTTGAAACCCCAGGAACCACCTTCAGCGTTACTTTCCAACTCGCAACGCCGTCGATATACTCGAAGACTTTCATATCTGTGACTGGGGATCCGCCCGTATACCGTGGAGGTTCCATTTGAATCGTGAAATTTCCGCCGTAAACAGACACAACAAACGGCTTGTTCGGACTGCTGGGCACGGACACTGAAGTGGTTGTCAAAGCGGCACTAGCTTCTTCACTTGCACCGATGTCATTATTGACTTTGACGTAGCCAGTATAGGTCGTACTGGCGATAAGTCCTGTGAAGAGATAGAACGAGGCAGTCTTCCTATTGATACTCTCCACAAGGGTGGAACCAAACATCAACTTCACGTCGAACGACGTTATCGACAGTCCACCGGAGTCTCCATCAGGAACCCACGAGACGTTGAGAAAACTAGAGCCTGGGGCGACAGTTAAAGGCAACGCCTTCTGTGGCCTCGTGGCCGCTGTCGTTTTCGCGATGCATTCCTCACTGGCCATCGAGATGATCAAATTCTGAGCAATAGCTCGCACAGTGTAACTGTAGCTCGTGCTAGCTACCAAACGGTCTTTGTTGGTAAAGTTCCTTGCATCTGCAGGTAAGGTTTCGCTCACGAGCACTCCGTTCCGATAGACCGTGTACCCAGCTATCGGCTGTCCTCCAGTATCAACCGAGCGGTCCCATCCAATCGTGATGGCACCGCCAGTGTTGTAGGTCGATTGGCGAACATTCAAAGGTGCCGACGGAAACGTTATCGTGTCGGTCGTGGCCACAAGAGGCGAACTGACAGGGCTGTCACCAGCTGCATTCCCTGTTGTAATCGCATAGGAGTACTTTGTACTCGCCACTAGATCATTGTGTACGAAGGATAGTACACTGGCATTGTTGGTCGAAAAGAGCACACTCGACGCTCCAGTAGTATCAAAAAGATAGAGCGTATATCCTGTAAGGGGTACACCTCCTATGTCCTTCGGGGCTATCCAAATCAACTCCATGATTCCTCCCGTGTAGCGTCCGACTAGAAGTTCTGGCGGCGTCCGTGGAGACGTTGGATTTGTTGTAGAAGCCTGAGTAACAGAGCTCCAAGCTTGCAGCACCGAATCGAAGCAGTTCGACACCTCCAAGTATGCAACTACTTGCATGCTGTAGTCAGTGTTAGCAGTCAACCCGTAAACCGTTCCTTCTCGGGCGGGTCTGCCTTTTCCGTCATACCCCACAACATTAGCCGAGTTGCCACCAATGGAGACAATTTTTATCGTGTACCCTGTAACTTCCCGGCCGCCAACATCAAGCGGTTCATTCCATGCCAGCGTTATTGCCCCTCCAGTCTTATCGATGACACGAACATCAGTTGGCGCACTTGGCAGAGACTTTAACAGCGTTTGGTTGGATTCGATCGGACTGAACGCACTCGGGCCGACGGCGTTAACGACTTGATACTTGATGTGATAGACGGTTTGATACCTCAATCGGTAAACCGTGTGTTCTGAAGATGCACCGCTGTAAACTGAGGCAAAGTCAACTTCGTCATCCGCCCGCAAGAAAAGTCGGTACTCCTCGATATTGGACCCGCCGACGTTCATGGGGTCGGACATTTTTATCGTCATTGCTCCTGCGCTGGCCCACGTAACTGCAGCTGTTGGTGGCATGTCAGGGTAGTCGGGGCTTGACGTATTGAGTGTTACCATCTCGGAGAATTCACCCTGCGCCACGAATGCTGACGACGCTTGAATTTCAATGTTGTACGATGTCAGAGCTAACAGCTGCTTGATGGTGCATAGTGTCGGTGCTGAGCAAGCTATCGATGGAAAGAGCGACCGCGTACTCGTACTGGTCGTGGTTGTAGACACCTTGTAAATTGTGTAAGCGATAATCGGAGACCCACCGTCGTCCAACGGGGCGTCCCAATTAATGAGTACGCTTGAGCTTGAGGCGCTTACAACTTGAATGTTACGCGGTGCAGTCGGCGACGTTGCTGGGCGTGTGGCCATCAACAAGGACGTGCTCGCCACGCCAGCTCCAGCAGAATTCACAGCTATTACCGAGACGTGATAGGTCGTCGATTGACTCAGTCCGTACACGGTTATCGTTTCCGTTGGGGATTCCTTCGTGATGACCATTTCAGTACCCACGGCCACACTCACCAAGTAACTCAACGTGACAGTCGCACCTCCACGATCCGCCGGCGGCGTCCACTGCAATCCGAGAGCTCCACCAGTAACAGACGTCTTCTGGAGATTCAAGCATTGCTTAGGCAACGAGATATCTAGGTTGTCTAGTGCCGTCACAGTTGACGTAGTGTACGTCCCATATGACACACCACCTTCGACGATATCAAAGCCGATTGTGATACTGTCGGCGACGTATTGGAACTCACGATCGTCGGTTATAGTGACCGAGATATTCTGTTGTGTGATGCCTTCTTCAAATACGACGGTTGAATCCAGTAGTTGGAATCTATCTACCACACTAGCGTCATTGCGGACGAACGCCTGAATAGCTGCTCGTGGGCGACTTCCACCAGTTCGAGTAATGGTGAGGTTCGCCATCCCGCTATTCTCCAAGATCATCAGCGCCGGATCAGCAAACGATATAAACCCAGCGTCACCGTCATCTGCTAAGTGGACACGGGTAGTACTTTGTAGCTCTGTGTTTGAATCGGTGATGACGACTTGAAATGAAATATCAGGATTGTATACCGTGTCGCTGAGGACCATTATATCGACAGAATCGGATATGACGTTTGTTGTTAGTGTCCTCATTCCGCTCACCCGGAGGTAGTTTACTCCATTTAACGCTGATCCATCAACAACGTCGAAAGAATATGAAACAGTACTGTACGATCCATTCACTCGGGCAATCGGTACAGAAACAACCCCGGCATTTTCATTTACGGTCATCTCCGAAGTTGCAGCAACAATGACCCCTTCAAGAGGCTGCTCGGTGGCTACCACCAGTGATGAACTAGCACCTCCCACGAGAGAAGTGCTCGTTATTGCCACCACGCTCACACTGTAGTAGGAAGAATACTGCAAGTCTTCAAGCAGAACTTTTGTGGAATTTGCCCTGTTCACCTGCTCAGCTTCTTCTAGTACACCCGTGCTGCTGCATTTGAAATAAGTCACGTCATACTGGATATGCTCGTCTCCACCCGTATCCTGCACGGCATCCCAAGTCAGCGACATTTGGCTGAAGGTGACAGACACCTCCTGCAAGTTCTGGACTTGGCCTGGGGTAGAGATCGCGGCTGTTGTGACTGTTATCGAAATGCTTTTCGTCTCACCTACTGAGTTCAGGGCAGAAACCCTGAACGCGTAGTCGGTCTCCGCTACTAATCCGTAGACCGTCACCTCCCATTCGTCCAAGCCAAAAGTATGCACGCTGGTGCCACCCTTGTACAAGCTCAACTTGATGCCTACCCCACCTGTATAGGCTGGGTTTGCAACGTGAATGATGACACTTCCCCCGAGAATGCTATTTGCTACAGGCTTCGGGGGAGCACCAGGGGGGTCTGGAGGGCCCGTTTCAACGCTGTACTCCACGAGCAAGCTTTCACCTTTGTCGTTCCGCGCTGTTCCAGATAAGTGGTACGCAGTACTGGCTGAGAGATTCCAAAACGTGTACGATGACGCGTTCGTAGTTAAACTCTTGATCGTGGCTAATGGATCTGCATTGCGTAGTGTGATCACGTACTCATTGACCGGTATGCCGCCTGTGAACTCAGGCGTCATCCACGATACTTCCAGTCGTCCACCGAAGGGAATTGCACTCTCAAATACTGGAGGATCTGAAATTACAGGCAATTCCGTCACCGCATACACAGAAGTTGCATAGCTACTGAGCAATCCGTTGAACGCTGTTATCGTGTACGTATAGCCAGTTACTGCGCTCAAACCAGAACGGTCTTCAAACGTAGTACTGGTTGCAATATAGCTACGAGAGCGTCCCTGACGGGTAATTTCATACTGCTCGATTGGTCGTCCACCGGTGTCCTGAGGTGGGTCCCAAGCTAGAGTGATACTGCCTCCAGTACTTTGCTCAGCATGGAAGCTTCGTACCGAAGTGGGTCTCGAAGCGACAGTTGTGGATGTTACAAGAAGTCCGCTTCTCACGCTAGATCCATCTTGGTTCCTAGCGGTAACCGTATAGTTATAACTTGTGCTTTCGGAAAGTCCGTAATGCGTAAACGTCGTCACACCAGGCGGAAAATTGTCTAGCACTTCAAACCCACCAGAGCTAGTTGTTGCCAATTCAACGTAGTATCCTTGTAATTCCACACCAGCAAGGTCGTCAGGAACACTCCATCCGATCGTTATTGCACCTCCCGTAGCAGAAATACGGTAAGGCAGGCCCGGAGGTGCCAGAGGACTGAAGGTCAGGGTAGAAATCTCCAAGAAGGGGCTGGCATTGTCCAGATCAGGATCTTCACAAAAGCTAGCGTCGTTGAGTGCAACAACAGCAAAAGCGTACGACGAATTTCTTGGCAGGCCTCTAGCTGTGAAGCTTCGCTCGGTGGAATCTTGGCCGTCGTAAAAAGTAAAATAACCTTCCTGCAAAACGTCATACTTTTGATAAAGAATATACCCCACCACGTCAGAAGATCCACCCAAGTCGGCTGGTTCATCCCACTCAAGCTTAATGTTGCCTGCTGTAATAGTAGAAGCCCGAAAGTTTAGAGGTGGTGATGGCAAATCGATGGCAGCATTGGTCTTAAACACTGCGCGTTCTCCTGGCGGGCTGTCTCCCTGGACAATGCAAAAAGTAGAGGTAGCAAGCGTCAGCGATTAATCGTGATGAACAAAGATCGACACGAAACGTACTATAGCGTTGGAGAAGACTGCATAGACTTCGTAGCTTGTGCTCGCTAAAAGGTTACTGATGGTACACATCCTCGTAGAATCTGTACGAGCCGACAAATCAACCGCGCAAGCAACCGTGAATGCTTCTTCGGTAGTTGAACTAGTACCAGTGGCTTTCCGGATATATAGATCACAACGTGATAACGGCATCCCCCCTGTATCATTGGGTCGCCTCATTGAGAATTCCAGAGTTCCTCCACGGGGCTGCCCAACAAGTGTCACAGCCGGAGGCGCACCTGGAGGTACTCCAATTGTAGTTGTTACACCTATTTGCGCTGTAGATGTAGCATTCAAATTATCTGGAATTGCCTTAGTACTGCTGGAGACATAGCAGACATAGTCGCTAGAGGCATTAAGGCCATCCACAACAAATAGCAAACTTGAAACATCAAGCGCTTTCGACATGATGATATATCTATCAAGGTCCTCGACGGAGAGATGATAACTCATAATCGGACTTCCGCCATCATCCCGAGGATTTTTCCACGTCAGAGTGAATTTTGTGTTCGAAACATCCGTGGCACTTAATGAAAGCGGAGCGCTTGGATGAGTAACATTTTTTGTCGTTACTTCAACAGCACCGCAATATTCCCCTACCCCAAAATCATTCCAAGCTGCGACTTCGACGAGATAGACACTTCGAGACGAGAGCCCAGACAGAGTGAACAGCGGTTGCGTCGTGTTGTAGAGGCTAGAAAACGCCCCCCAGCTGCCAGTCGAGACACGAACCAAGTAGCCGTTAATGGCAACGCCATCTGAAACAGTGCTTGCCCATGCAACTCCAAATTCACCTCCAGTTGTATAGTCTATATAAACACCATCCATTTTTCTCGGGACAGCGCTCGATATGCTCTCGTCATCATGTATCGTTACTTTATGCGTTACGACTTGGTCATCATCGTTCAATACGGGCTGATCCGTCAAGCGAAGACCGAAAATTTTATCTCTGTTGGCGACATGGTTGTCGATCAGCGGGATCCAAATTTGTGTTGTACTCTGTTGGTCGGCAAGCACCACAGAGCTGCTCGCCGCAACGTAATCCTCTCCTGCAACCGCGGTAATGTCAAATGATTCAAAGCCGAAACTAATTTTCCCCGTTGTTCCGTTAAGACGCACCACATTCACCTTCGCAAACGTCGCGTCTTCAGAAACATCAGAAGGGGTCAAACAGAATGACACGAAGCCGGCTTCTTGTCGAGCATCTGTGTGTAAGCGAGTCGCATGTTGACCGGATAGATCCACGCCAAACGGGGTCACGACAACTTGAGATGGAAGAAGTTCCGACGATTCATCGTTCCACATCGAGAATGTTACATTGGCACTCACCTGCCCATCGACAAAATCCAGGGAGCACGTTTGCGATTCAGCATCCGAAGAAGTCAAGTATAAAGTACAATCACAACCTCCGGTAGCCAAACTCTTGCAGCGGAGAAATACAGTATCCGGTTCAGTCACATTCACTCCCACTACGACAGACCCTGAAGTGCCGTTGCTTCGAATCACCACTGTGCGGATGACTCCGTCCTTATCCGCGTCATAGTCAGTGTTCGCCATTCCAAATGTACCTGAATAGAGATAGTATCAGCAAGAGCATTAGAACCTGGACATCAATGTGCGAACCCGTGCACAAACGTACCAACTGAGATGCCGCTGGTGTTGAACCAAAGAGAGCCTGATTTACTAGATCCAAGCGGGCCATTGGCCTGAACACTTATTCCGTATTCAGTCTCGGCCGTCAGCATCTCTAATTTATATGAAGTCGGGCACACAAATTGGTTCACATTGACATCTTCTTTGCACACTACATTGTGACGTTGGATTTCGGTATCATCTTGACGAAGCGATACAGTGAAAGAACTTGTTTCCTTGTCGTAAAGTTTTGAGCCGAGTGCTACGACGGCGCTGTAGGTATTCACTTGCAACAATGTCGCAGCAGGGGGTTCTGGAATACCAGTAGTTGTTTTAAATGTCGCCTCAGCCCATGGAGACGATGACAGCAACGAATTTCCCACTTTGACACGAACAGCGTATGACCGGTTCGGTTCCAGACCCTCAACGGAGAAAGTACAGCAATTGAAACTAGCTAAAGCAACGACATTTCCAGCACTTGTGATAGTGTACTGGTAGCTCAACGATGTCTCTCCACCCCCGTCGCAAGGTGGGGTCACACTTACTTGCAGCCAGTTATGTGCTCGCTCATTTAAGGACAACGATGGCGGTGACGGAGAGGATAGGGATTCGGTGGAGATCTTTATAGAAGCCATGGCACCTTCTACCACGGATGCATTGACAGCAGCGACACCGTACACATACGCCGTTTCTGCCACCAATCCACCACAGTCGCTGTACGGTGGCACGATGAACCGAGGGGTTAACAGTTCATAGTTTCGATACACGCGATAGCCAACAATTGGGCCGCCTCCAGTATCCTGCATGCATCAACAAATCCAAACATTTATTATTTGCGCTAGGACAGAATTGCAAGGTTACGCAACGTACGAGAGGAGCATCCCACGTGAGCTGAATCGATCCACCTGTAGCATCGAGTTGGCGAAGGTTGGAAGGGTACGACGGGGAGGTTTGAACGCTATTTGAAGAAAAAATAGTGAATACAATGGTGTTAGCTGACAGGTGTAGAATATAATATGGGCAAGTGTGAGTTAGTCCCCTCACGTTGTCTGGAGTCCTTGAAGTTTGGATAGTACACTCTTTCCAGCACGATTGCTCGCTTGCACGCCAAAGTAGTAGCATGAAGCATAGCTGAGCCCGTTGAAAATGGCTGACGTTGTGCCTACCACAGCTCGTGGCCTCCTTGCCGGTTTCATTATTCCACAGGAAAATCCAAAACCATATCCGCTGTCTTCTCGAGTAAGGCAGCAATCGAAAGTACTGTCAGGGCATTGTGTCTCGGGCTGCTCACACATCGATGCATTCTCCATAAGGTCGTACACCATGTTTGACAGCTTCACGGAATTACACTTTGAGCACGGGCTCGACCCTTCACTGTCAAAGCAGGGAGCAGCCGAAAACGTAGTGGCCTTGTAGCCCATTGAGGATAAGAGTTCGCCTCCTCGATCCTGGGGCGGATTCCATGCAATTTCGATTGATCCACCAGTGGCAAAGATGGAAGATATACCCCATGGCTCGTTTGGAGGTGTAGGCGACTGCGTGTTGAACGATTCGCCGGCAGTTCGGGAGCCTATCTTGCCGGCTGCGTTAGTGGCTATCATTTTTACCGTGTACACCGTATTGGCAACTAGATGTTTAAGCAGAGTAGGGGATGATAGTGCCAATATTTCCTGCTGACTTCCCATCGACATCAAAATGATAGTGTATCCTGTCCACAATACGTAGCTTATTTAGTCGTAACGTTCTGTCAATACAGAACTTGAAAACGAGCTTACCTGCTATGTCGGCACCTCCGCTGTCGAGTGGCAACGACCATTCCATCATAGCACTGCTTCCAGTCACATTTACAATAGTGATATCGCGAGGTGTTGTCGGAACTGTAGGAGCTGTCGTGTTCATGATGGTCGAGGTGCTGTACAAAGAGGTTCCCAGATTTGTTATAATCGCAGCAGAGATCACGTAGCTAACGTTTGCTTGCAGAGATGTTGCGTTAAACGTCACATCATCGTCGGCGTCAATGCTAAACTCGAAGTACTTGGCATCCCCATCAGCAATGCTGATCGAAAATCCAGTACAGCTCGCACCATGCATATTGGCAGGTTTCGTTAGACTCATTGTTATCATGCCCCCGGTAGACTTCAAGAAGTACGGAGTCGGTGGTGCTCCAGGAACAGAAGCTGCAGTAGTCCAAGCTTCCGTCGCATTCGTCAGCTGCAGGCTGCTCGGCACTGAAATGCAAATGTCCACTACGTTTACCGCCACCACCTTGAAGAGGTACCGGGTGTTTGGAAGTAGCGGTTCATCATCCAAGTTCGACGAATACAATATTTCCACAACATCGATTGTGTTCGTGTCAGTTGTCGTAGCAACCTCTGTAAAAGCACCAGCATCATCCGTAGCCAAGTAAACGTTGTAGCCTTCGATTCGACCCCCACCTAAGAACAAGATGCAATGGGTTAGCAGATACTGAGCCACAATTCAACAGGCAGCAAGGTATTACCGTCATCGAGTGGTTGATTCAACTGCAGGAGAACAGAGGCGCCTGAGCCAGTCACATGAAAAAAAAACTAGTTAAAAACAAGTTCCTTGTGTTCCAAAGCAAGCAGGATCGCACCTGTAGCTTTTACCACTGTGGGTGGAGGGCACGGGCCAGGAAGCTGCAATGCCTTGGTCGTGATTGCTAATGAAGCACTCATCGGAGACACAAGACCACCTTCGTTGATCGCAAAGGCTGAAATCCAATAATTAGTTAGGGCGTCCAAACCATAGATGTTAAAGACGAGCATGTCGGAGTTTTTGGGTGGCAAAGACTGCTGTGTCACCACTGTAACACTGTCGTGAACAGCAACCGCTACACTGACAAGACCGACACCCCCTGTATCATTTGGTGGCACCACGCTCACTTGAACAAAACCACCGCTCACATCGAGCTGCTTGGGAATCACTGGGGTATCCGGTGCAGAACGCTCCAAGGTAGTAGCAGAAATGACTTCAGAGTACAATGGTGCTGCTGAAGCACCATTCGCGAGAGTCCCCTTCACTTGGATGGCGTAGGCCGTATTGTTGGTCAGTCCATAAAGATCGTAACTAATTGTATCTGTACCGACGGTCTCTCTCTCTTGGTCGTCCACAAACACCCGGAAGTCTTCAACCTCACTAACGGAATTGTCAGATTCCCAGGCTGCCGAGATGGTCCTGGGAAATCAACGTCAAGCGAAGCGATCATGAGCACCTTAGTGCACCGAGAGTGTGAACTACAGTTAATACTGTAGCATCTAACCCACCATGCAATGTGGAGTGCGCCTCCTGTAGTTGTCACCCCCGCAACTATTGAGGGGTCTGTCGTCTGTGCAGCCGAACGCGCAATCCCTAACAGCAACCAAGGCACGAGCCATCGGTAGTGCACCACGCGTCTTCTTCCATTCCAGAAACTGGGCACTTGCTGCATAGCACACAGTAAATGCTTGCAGAATGGTTAGTCTGCCCGCTGCTTGCTGAGGGCTCAACGTATCAAACAGGGAAGTGGTGAGTCAAGCCTGGTGGATATGGCGACCTTTAGCAACCGCGTTGATTGGCAATAGTGACCTTCTACATTTGGACGGCATCTGTACAATCAATCAAAAACAGGTGCCTAGTCAAGTGCAGCTGTCACTACACTACCGAGCTGTGGCGCGGGTTCATACGCATGTACTCGCGTATCACGCGGTCTGCCTCGGGGAACAAGAGCTTCAAAAATGGGTCTTTGGTCGACATGGACATCACCACGTCGGTGTTTTCATGCCGATAGCTCTTCTGCCACTTCTTGTGCTTCTTCAGGATCTGGTGGGCGGTGCTTCCTTGGACACGGTCCTGTACACAAAAGCATAGTTGAGAGATTAGTTTCGTGGCAGCGAACGTGTCCAACGAGTTCGATACGCACCTTTTCCAGCATGTTTAAAATCGCGATCGCTTCAGCGCGCACGATATGTTCCTCCTTGACCTTTCCGAGGCCCTCGGGGTTCTGTAGGATATTCAGGAGGAAACCAAACACATCCAGCCGACTCGCAAGATACACGATACCTGCGCTCGCGTCTCGGTCACCATGCTCGGGGTAATCAAGCACGATTCGTCGCATGATCTCCAATACGAAAGCGCTCTCGAAGAGCAGAGGTCCTCCTCTAAGTGGGTTGACGACTGCCATCAAGCATGACAATGCTGTGGAGCACATCGGTTGCATCGATGTGATGCATGTGCGAGACATGGTGCACACTCGCAGGATTCGAACGACGTTGACCACACACGGCTCGCACGCTTGAGAGCGGACCGTTTCGTTCAGATAGTCGCAGCACTTCGCTGGGATCTGAAGCTCTGCTACATTCCCCACCACAGACGTTTCGACCTAAGCAAACAACAAGCAAATAATACGGACATTAGTACTCTATTGAGCAAAGTAGTGAC
Source organism: Phytophthora pseudosyringae (assembly GCA_019155715.1). Classification (NCBI taxonomy): domain Eukaryota; phylum Oomycota; class Peronosporomycetes; order Peronosporales; family Peronosporaceae; genus Phytophthora; species Phytophthora pseudosyringae. Next base: position 9,069 of record JAGDFM010000161.1, on the reverse strand, counting down.
GCTGAAGTCATCCATTACCTGAAGTAGGCACACGAGTGACGACCCGACCAGATCGATCAGGTTAATATCACGCTGAATCATCTCGTCGTCTGCAGGAGCCATGGTCGCGCGTAGCGCAGAAGTCATGTGAGCGAGTTGCTTAAACAGCACTTCGAACTCAGACCACAAACACGTCATGAAATATCTGTACATCACGTAGAATGTGCGTCAGTGCAAAGGCCCACATGCTAACACACATATTGACAGGTGTGGAATACGTACAGAGGGTCGTGCAAGCTGAAAGTTGGGTCTTCCATGAACAGGGTAAGGTAGACATTGCCAGCCATCGGAGCCGAGTACAGTCCAGTGTAATTGATCTCGAACGAATCAACTACGGACGTGAAATTCCCATCCTCCGTCTCAGTCATCGACGTTGACGAGAAATAGATATTCAGAAAGTTCACTATTTCGTTTCGCTGGTGATTGCGGAACTCAATGTTCCACACGAGCTCAGGCGTCATGTGGTCAGCCTGCACGAAGACAAAAAGCAAGAACGAGTGAGAACAGCGAAAAGGATAAGCGTCAGCTATCTGAAACAACTTACCATAAGATACTCCACGATCGTCTCTGGGCTTGAGGCAATTATCCGAACGATAGCCGGTGGGAAGAAACGACAAAGTGCACGTCTCGACTCGATATTCCATGGTGCTCCATCCTGTACCATTTCTGAAAGAATCATCGCGGACGGGATACGCAAACGCTCGGCAGCATCAAACTCATCGTCAACGATGGTTTCCTCCACAAGCAAGACCCAACCGATGAATTCCAAGTAGACCCCCGACTGAAGGATTTCTGAAACATACTTGGCTGCGGATCCATTTGCACAAAGGTTGCGAATGATCTCGAGCGCGTCCGGCCCCACGTCTTTGCAAACGTGAACCAATTCGATAAGGATATCACAACTTCCGAACGCCAGTGCGGCTATGCCAAATGCTTCTAGTGTGGAAAGCACTTGAAGTGTTGCCAGACAGTGCAACCTGCATGGGATGTATAACTGTTGGGTTAGCACCAAACTCTTCTCGGCGTCTTCACTCTGGTGGACTTCATTGTCTGGTGGGAATAAAAGACGCAACAGCATCTTCATGGCGCTGCCGTTCGCAATCAAATTCTTCTCCACCAGCGCCGGGGCTACCGAAGTTGTAATCGACAGGCAATTTAGTGCAGTAACACGATCCATCGTTGTCCGCTGCTCTTCGTCGACGTCCCAACCCGCATACGGAGGAAGCTGCACCGGATTCCCCTCTTTGTTGACAAACTTTGGGCAGACAAGCTCTCCACTATCGATGAACGAGAATAATTCCTTAAAGAATGTCTCTGTGAGCCCCAGCTCGACAACGGGCACTGGAACCAGGCTTTTCTCAATGACGAGGAGACTTCCCATGAGCATTTCGATGTAGAGACCGCCGATATAAAACAGGTCTGCTAGGTACATGAAGCGGAATTGGATGGCTTCAACGTACTGCTCGTTTGTTGTCACCGCAGACTCAACGCTGGCCCTTGGCGACACAAAATTTATCTGCTCTTGACGCATCTCACTGTTCCAAAACAGTGTGTAGGATTCGCATTCTCCGCGAAAGATCTTTAAGAACTCATGATGACTGCTTAGAAGCAGTAGCCCGGACAAGTTCGGGGTCATCAGGGAGTCCGCAACCTGCTTCACGAGAGGATTGGGCGGCGATTGAAGTTCACTTCCTTCAGTAAAAAGTCCTCCAAGCCGGCAGAGTCCGCGAACGGCCATGATAGCCAATAGATTCTGAACCTCCACAGCCACTGTTGCATACCCTTCTTCCTCAGAGCCGAGGCTTCTTTGTAAGCGGGAGTGCACAGTAGCATCGTCCAGTGCTACATCGTACGTCGAAAAAAGCTTGAACAATTGCCACAAGACGCCAGCTTTGACGAGGCGTTCCTGGTTCTTCTCAAGTTGAGCCATTCTAGAGATGCCTACAAAACACCATTAAAACGATAAAAAACATTCAGAACGCGCATTCAACTACTGGCAAATCAAGCAGCAGGTCGTACCTTCGAGAACTTGCTGGGTGAGCTTTGACAGTAAGAATGATTCCTTTCCGGCGTGGTTCCACACCCACAGAATGCGAACCAAGTCCACCAACAATGTTGATGATTCTGCAATCCAATCCCGTCCACGTGAGGATGCCAGCAGCCCGGTAATAGTTTGGAGTAAAAAGAAGCACACTTCTAACAACTCCGGGCTCTCTGCCGTTTCACAACCAACCATAGAGTCGACACAGAAGTTTACGGCCTTCTCTAAGGTGTTTAGCTCTGGTTGCTCTAGCAGCGCCTCCCCATTAATAACCGAAACAGCACACATGTTGTAGACCAGCTCCGCTGCACAGACTGAGATTTCCAGCGTCTGGGCCTTAGTCGTGCCTTCTGGAGGAACGCCTTCAGCTGTGCAATGAGAAGCCAAAAGCGGGAGTAGGAGGTCGTACGCATCAAACTCGTAGTCAGCGAGCTCCTCTCGATAGCGGTTGCACATAATAACCGAAGAATGGAGCAGGAGCAGCAAGTTCTCAGGGTCGTGACCAGCGGACAATAATGTAGGTCGTGGGCATGTAAGAACTCGGTAGGCTTCTTGCAGTTCATCCAGCCTATCAAACACACAACAAACACCGTTATAAGCTTAGCACTACTTCGAACTGCCACCTTGAAAGCAGGCACATACCTCTCGGTGTATTCGATTGCAGAGACATTCGACTGAACCAAAGCTCTAGTCTTCTCCTTGAAGCCGGCACGAAGAGTGACATCAAGATTTTCCTCGTCTGGAACTCCCAGAATACGTCGGGCTTCAGCAAGATTAATGACAGCCTCTCGTCGGTTCATTTCAGCACGCCACTCCATCGTCAGCTTTTCCATGAAGCCCAAGGGGTCCGAGACAGCGAAGTCTTCGATCTCACAGAATTGGCCCAAGTAAATTCCACCACACCACACTTCTTGAGAGAGTTCCTTGAACGCAACAGGTGCCATTGGGCAAAAGCTCCACTCACGAGACACATCCTCTTCCAGCACCTCAGCATAATCTTGCAAGTGCGCCTGGCACACAGTCTGCAAGTGCGTTCGCATCTCGGGACCCCAAATCACTTGGGCAGACTGCTCTCCGTCGCAGAACACCTTTGTAAACATAGACGGAGACGAACCTTCCAGCAAATTGATCATGTCCTGAGGCAGGATAGACTTCAATGCGCTGGTTCCGTTGAATCCAGTCTGGAGTTTATGCGTAGCCTTCAATAGACCCGCCATTGACTTGAACTCGGAATGTTTCCCCACGAATGCCAAGTAGAACAAGCCCCACGAAAACAAAGACGCCCGATTTGTGGCATCTTCTTCAGGCGACTCGGCAACTGGGTACCGATCCGAAAACAAGAACTCAAGCAGCGTGGCCGTCTTCTCCCAAAGCTTGGGGTGGTTGCTTCGAACTAAAACAGGTACAATTTGACTAGCGAATCTCCACAGTGTCGTCTTTCCTCGAGATGGGGGGAAAATAGGCGATACTGAATCGCCACCGTGGGTGCTGTTGTTGCTTAGCAATGAATTACTGTGCGCTACGGAGAGTAAAACGCTAATCGCGTCGTGCGCCACCTGAAGCGGGTGCAAATCACCAAGAATTCCAATTTCCCATCGTAATTGGGCAATTTCCATCACCTTTCCCTTCGTTGCCAAAGACTCACAGGCTGGGTCGTCTTGGCGTTTCACCCATAATGCGCTCATGTCCGTGTGCTTTTCATCGCGTTTTTGTTTGAGATCATTCACGCTAAATAATCCGAGCTGTTCGCCATCTTCAGTTTCTAGGATCCAAAGCTTCTTCGGCTCGGTAATATCACCTAAGTCACGGTTAGTTGAATGTGCCAGCTGTAAAAGTTGGACTGCCAGTTCTAGGTTGTGCTCGTTGCTTAACACACGTCGTGCATTTCCGGGGTGTAGACATAGCGCTCGCACCGTGTGAAGGAAATTCTCCAGCATCGAAGTATGCACGGTCTCACCCATTAGCGTCCACAAGTGCCCAATTTCCTCGAAGTTCACGGCATTCACGTATCCAGCGTGGGCAGCTGCTACAACGCCCATACTTTTGATGCACAGTATCGACGTTTCCACGTCGTCCCGGTACTCAGCATGAATGTTTTCGCGCAGCATCCGTACATACAGCGCTGCGAGTACTGCTGCAGGGTTTCGAACAGGAACTTGCTCCGGAGTCAGTTCAATGAATTCGTCTTCCTCCGTAACAGTTCCGAAGAAGGACATTTTGTTTTGCAAGTTCGCCATAATTCTGATGTAGCACCCGCCAACCACCACCTCGTTGGCGAGGCTTGGGAAGGACACGCTGAAATCTTCATAGTTCCAACGCGCTCTCATACCGCCAATAGTAATTTGGAATCGGCTGAAGCGCTTGATTTCGTCGTTAAGCGCACATCGAAGCTCTTCCCGCGTGTATTTGTTCCAAACCATGTCGACGGTCTCGTGGTCTAGGCTGAGCATGTGAAAGAGGAGGCGGAAATTTTCTTGCGCACGGGCAGAGCGTGACATTGCGTAGTGTTTCCCGTTTGAAGGCTTGTGCCCGTGCTGAGAAAGTGATTTTTTGCCGCCCAACGCGCCCAAGAAGCTTAAGGCGACATCCCTCTTGCGGAGACGAGATGCCGTATCGTGAGAGCCAGAGTTGCGCGATTTGGATTCACGTCTTGAATTATTTGCGGATCGTGCGCTCAGTGCAGTTCCGTCGACTGAGCTTTTCAGCTTGCGCAGCATTCGAGCCTTTGACTGATCGTTTTCAATCGGTGTTTCAAAAAAACTTCGTCCGTGGCCACCATTCCACGTCAATGATGATCTTTCGCCTGAGAATGACGATCGCACCTCTGGAATTGGCAAGTTTGACACCGACAAGCGACGATACTCCGATTGCAATCCAATCTGATGGCCGTTGCGACAGTTCATGTCCCCCATTGACACACTCTTTCGTGAAATCTTGTCTTGGTAGGCATCCGAGTCTGCGATACTACTGGTTTCCCCACCTGACAGCCAATCCAATGAATTTTGGACTGTCGACTCACTCGTAGACGACACAAGATCATCATCATTGTACTCCATCAACCGTTCGTGCTGTTCTGCTTCCATAGCTTCGCGTTCTAATCGATCATACTCCTCGGCTTGAGCTGATGTTCCAGGAGGTTCCTTTAGCAGATGGAAAACCCCGGAAGGAATCATCCGCGACAGGAGCTGCTTTGATCCATCATGGTGACTCATCCATAGAGATACCAAGTACCGGCTCACGCATCGCTGATCAAAAGACTCGTCAAAAAGACCCTGGTAAAAGTGCCTCAGCACGATACCTTCCGTTAGAGCTTTATTTCGGATGCTCGATGCCACAACCGGGTCGCATTCCTCGAGTGTTGTCTTCAGCAAAAGAGTACCTAGAAAAAGAAACACGTAGACAAAGAGGGTAAGCGTCCATATAAGTATGGGGCTCATCAGCGCTAGCAGGCACGTACACGCCTCGACGGTGGTTGCACAGCGAGACTGGAACAGCACTTTCAACAAAGTGCTGTAGAATTGTGCCACTCCTTCCACCAAAGTCATGAACTCTACTGGTCCAGTTGTAGACGCACGAGAGCCAAGACAACCTTCTAGCGTTTGCAGCAATCCCATCATGACAAGAGGGCCAGTTCTCGGTTTCTGACTCGTATTCGTGCTCTCCGGGTCGACATCAATATCTTCCAAGTGTGTGATAAGTGACTGAGTCAAATACGTATTTGTGAGCAACACTTTCTTGTTTTGCGCTTCTATCTCCTCACAATATTTCATGGAGGCTTTGTCGAGACCTGTAATCAAAAATGCAAGTATACGCAAACAAGTTAGTGGCAGTTAACTTCCAAGCATAGCAATGGTTGTCAAGAGCCTCACTGGCTGAGCTCGGTGGTGTATGTGCCGTCAATCTTCTCAACAGCAACGTTGTCCAAAACACAACAAACTCCTCGCCGTTGATTAACAGGTTCGTGATCGTCTCGGAGATCTGACCAGCTTGCCCAACTTCTCGAAAGCCGTAGTAGGATGACGAGATACGGAATAGCCCCTGAAGAAGGGTTACCGCTGAGCGCTCCGGAACCGGTTTTGTCTTTGCGACGTAGTACAGCTGAGCACACATTGGTCTCAATGCATCTCCAATGACCGAGTGTTTCATATTGTACGAGATTCCGCTGGGAGGGACGTTCGCGTTGAACTCAGCAACAATTTCGATAAATCTGGTGAAAAGAAACACAGTTAGCGAACCAAACAAACCATCAACAGTGGACGTATTAAGGCACGTACCCTCTGTCGCCAATCTGCATAGATTTGCCGAACTTCCCCACTGATGCCATGCGCTGAAGATACCAACTGGCAATCGAGGAGTCATTAAAAAACGACTGCGTTTCGGCCGCATCTTCCGCCGCAGAAAAAGGTAGAAGGCGCAGTCCTCGCTGGTTTACAACGCCACTGATGAACAACTCGGGGTTTTCCTCGCAGGTCACGCAAATATCGTAGATCGCGCTCAAGACACCGTCGCGGTCGTTGGCCACGTATGTTCTCACCTGGCCATTACGGAACTGGATCTCGAACTGCCCTGCACTGCTTGGCTCCCGCACCAGCACGTAAATGTCCGTGTAGTTGTAGCACGCGATGACCTTTCCGTCTCGATCCAACTCCACCAGCACCTTTTCATGCAGCGAAAGCACCCGCTCTTGTGGCTCAGTATACTTCGGCGTCATTTTCTTCGCGTGGAACTGGACGAACGGCTCGCCGTTGTTCAGGCCGTAGAAGCCTCTCTCCTCCTGCACCTTCTCCGCCACCACGTTGGCCCTCGCCTGAATCTTGCATCCGATTGCTTCCGCCGCCGCCTGAATGCGATGGTAGATCTGTCCTCTCTGTTGACTGAAGAACAGTCTACTGCGTCCGGTATATCCAATGGCAAAGCCGTCCTGCGAGTCATTGAGGACCGTCAGGTGCTCCATCTCCGTGTACAGGTACTTGGAGCGCACGACGCCCGGTTGGGTGATCGTCACGCCATCCATCCCCACTTCCAGCGTGCAACTGATCGTGTCCCCTTTCCGCGACCACTTGGAGCATTGGAAGCCCGTGTCGGGTCGCACGTTGCGCTGCTGGTACTGGTCCTTGAGTCGGTAGAGGTCCGACAGCAGGCGGGAGCGGAAGCGACAGCGCAGCTTGAGCTGCTCGTCCTTCTTGGCGCCTTTGAGCGTCAGCGCGAAGCCCTGCGCGTCCGCGGGGTCGAGGCTGATGCCCACGAGCGCGGTGAGCGACCACGTGTTGGTGACCTCGAAGTCGCGCGGGTCGATGGTACAGAAGCGCGTGGGTGCCAGCGCCAGGATGCGCTCGTACTTGCCGCGCCACGAGAGCTTGATCACCTGGTACTTGGCCACGAACTCCTCGATGGGCGAGGACCCCAGGAACGACACGTCGTCTCCGTGGCGGGAGCGCTGGCGGCTGCTGCTGCCTCCGGGCGGCAGGTGGCGCCGCGACTCGGCGTCGGGCAAGGAGACGGTGGGGCCGCTGCGGCCGCTGGCGGCCGTGGGCGCGCGCCCGAACAGCGCGGTGGCCTCCGACATGAATGCGCGCGAAGTTCAACGCCCTCTGCCCGTTGCGGTCACACTTGCGGAGTGGCTTGGACCAGATTTTGATGTCCTACACCACTTGTACATAAAGTGGGTGCAACCAATCAGAGGCAAGGAGCGAGACTGAGCGGCCCCGGAATAGGCTACGTCGGAGCGTCATTATAATATTGTTTGTATGCCGGGCTATAATAGTGTTCACGCTCGCCTATTCCGAATTTTACAATATCACTACAAATATTAATCAAAACTCACGAGTTTTTGGTAAAATTTTGGTTGCGATAGTGGCAGTTCAGCTGTAGCGGGACGCTAGCCGTGGAGACGTCTACAAGCATCGGCCAAGTGAGAACTGGCGATCCACGCGACCGCACCAGCGGTCTGGAAGCAAGTGGAGCTCGTGACACAAGCGGTGGAGATTTCCAAATGCGGAAGGTGTTGGAGGGGTCAGCCGCGGTAGTAGCAGGAAAACCAGCCAGCAAAGCGTACGACAACAGGAAGTGTGTGGGCCAGTGAGGAGGTGCTACTTCTTATTGGAAGCGGCGTCGATCGAGGAGTTACCTGGTGGAAATACAACACAACACGCAGCTGCCGCCGTCTATCCCGAAAACAATATATTACTATTTTGGTGGGAAATAGTTTATTTCGAAAGAATAGTACTATGCAATCATATTTTATTTTGATACCAAAACCAAAGTCATATAATATTTTTGTGAGCCCTTACTGACCAACAGTTTGGGCCACCGCTGCAAGCCAACCGATTCATCTACTGCACCCAGCGCGAAACGAGCAGCGCTTGTTACTTAAAAACTCACTTCCGAATCTACTCCAACGACACCATACTTCCTACCACCCACCATGTGCGTTTTCGCCCCGCCTCGATCTACCCAGCCCTTCTCCAACAAGCAGGTCGCTCGGTTCTACTTCTCGCCTGCCCTCGACGAGCAGGGTGAACCGACGGGCTATCAAGTCTGCAAGACTTGTCGCAAGCAGCGCAAGCACACGCCCCGGACCGGCTACACCAACTTGGTGTCGCACGTCCGAGACGACCACCCAAACTACGAGGCCGCGATGCGCGATGCGAGCGCCGCGGCCACCGGAACGCTGGTCCCGTGGGTCAGCCAAAATACCACGAACCGGTTTGGGTGGATGCGCTGGATTGTCATGAGCAATCTTGCGTTCGTTTTTTGCGAGTCGGAAGATACTCGCAGGTACGCGGTTTGTTTTTTTAACGTTCGTTTGTTTGTATGTATGTACGTATGTATGTATGTATGTATTGTGCATTGCAAGTGTTTCGTCGTTTTGGCTTATTGACTTGCTCGAACTAAATAACAACGAGGTCGATTTAAATCGAAAACATCCATAGAAAATACAACGCGAGCGAGTTGCTGCGTCGCAGACAGCGATTTAATTTGATGCTGCC
>JAGDFM010000160.1:0-82132 GCA_019155715.1 Phytophthora pseudosyringae | reverse complement strand
ACAAAACAAAAACCTAAAATTAATGAAAGGTTAATGGAAGGTGGGGAAACAACAGGCTTTGTTTAATTATTTTACAGTCGACGGGAATGCTTGTATCATGAAACACATTAAGAGGACTATCATGACTCGATTAGGATAGCGTTTAAGTTCTCAACAAACGATGAACAGACGGGAAATCGTCAATCATTTCTGACACTTTAACGGCAGCAGCTTGTGATGACCAAACGGAGATCGTGAATCTTTTGCTAAGTCCAGACTTACGAATCATTTTGTGCACAACTCATGGTTCATGAGCCATGGACCAGATAAACCACAACATTACTATGCCTCAGTACAGAGCCGCCTTGAAGAACTATTCGCAAACGACTGCTGGGTCAATAATCTCACTTGTTCATAATGTGTTTTACGATACCACAGCCCCCCATCTGGTAACAAAAGGAAATTATTAGACCGCATCGAAGAAAAAAACGCCCTTGCTCGTCTACGAATATTTCCAGCGCCATCAAAATCGCAGTGAAAAAAAATCAATCCTTAATTGTATCGAAAGCCAAACGCTTCGAACGAAGTTTTCCAAATTGGCCCACACATTATCGGCGTAATGCAGAGGCCACCCTGGAGCTGTGAAACGCATAATTCGCCGACTTTATAACCCGAGGCAGCGTCCTGACGAAGGCTACAACATCGCGGAAGGCGTGGGGCGAGTGGCTCTTCAATTAATCATGACAGAAAAGGCAGCGGCTCGTTCTCAATCGAAAACCGCTCTGTAGAGATCGCTACTGGGTTTGAGGTCATCACTGCTACCATCTCACACCACCTACACAGGTTCTGCGATGAAGAAGTGGTGCAGCAATGAAGCTCGCATGATACATGGTGTCAATACGGCAGGGGTAGATTTTCCACAGTACCTTTGGTGGTTCGCAATTTCAAATTATAAGTTGCGTTACACAACTCCACGCCTGCTGTCTAAAAGATGAGATGAAGCTGCAATCGCCTCGACGGGTAAAAAGGATCAACATGTACTACTGTAGTATACTTTTGTCTTTTACCTCAAAGGTATATTATGGTTTCGCGATGGAGTATGTTTTGATAGTTAAAGAAAATTATGCCCCCCTCACACACTGTTTTAGGAGATTTTCGTTTTAAGTAAAGCGTTGAGCCACTCCTGGTATTCTTTTGCGACGCTGGTGTACTCTACCTCATGTCTGCCAGCGGTTTTCATGGCTTTGACCACGCCGTCCACTTGCATCCCTGCTAGAAAGAAACTCGCAAACTGACTATTAAGAAAATCAGTGAGTTGGCCCTTCTTCATGGCCATCTTGATCTCATCCAAATGTTTCGCTACTGCCGCAGCCTTTTTCGCTTTTGATACCGCCGTGTGAGTCTTCGTGAACGGAATCATCGCGGGTATATCCTTTAAAGAAAAACCTCGTTCCTCGGACTGCTCGCTGATGTCGTCTCTCGCGTCGATTGTTTCAAGAGTCCGTCGAAGTCCGTTGTCCCATGATGCAGCTATGCCAGAATGCGCCTTGGGTGACTTGTTGGACTCGCTACTTGCAGCAAGGGCGTCGCTGCAGACAAGGAGGGCGAGTGCAGCAACTATTAGCGGGAGGATGGTCTTGATCGACCCCATGCTTCGCCTTGGACCGTCGGAAAGCAGCAACTGGTTCAGAGGAGGGAATTTAAGAAATGAACTCGTGGGGGCGGGCCATGTTGGTACAGTTTTGTATCACCATCTCATTGGTACTGACATTCCTAAGGGCACCCCATTCAAATCTCAAGAATGACCCCTTAGCCAATAACACTACTAGAATCGGATTACCAGATATATGTTTGTCAAAGGGCACATGTGTAGAAACATTGAGCATTCCGGCTCTTCAGCAACTTCGAACATGTTGGCAAACTATCATGACATAACATATAAGTTTCACTATGGTTCGATTAGATGTCTTCAAATATGTTGGCAAACTTTTGTGGCTCAACATATGGGTAACACTTTGCATTAGTGACATGTAATGTGAGATCAATCTAAAGTTATGAAACAGCCTTTTTCTGAAATCTATCTAAAGATTTGAAACCGGAGTATTAATACTACTGAACACTTCGAATACAGAAACCGGACAACAATGTCAGATAATTGTGAACAGAGTCCACTACCCACAATAATCTGACACTCGAGCACATTAACCTGACTATACTTCAGGTATGCTTTGATCAGCTGAGGCGAGCGGGTGCGAGCGCGCGTAGCCATAGCAAACCCGCTCTGGGTGCCCGCGTAGCAGGGCCGTGCGGTATTTGCGTAGGCGGGCTTAGCGCCGAGCTCCTCAGCGAGCCGAGCGTCGCACTCACCAGGACATACAATCTCCATGTCGCGAGCGAAGCGAACCGCGGGGGCGCCGGAGGGGCGCCCAGTCAAGCGTAGCGCGGCTAGTATCTTTTATCTCTTGCTTGTGGAAGGTACAGCACCTACGTCTCTTGTATGCGTGTATGCCAGTCACTCAAAAAGTGTTTGCCAGTGGCCACTTTCCCACGATTGTGTTTGCTCGTGTCATTTTGTGTTTGCCCGTGGCCAAAAAGTGTCTACTGGTGGCCAGAAACGTGTATGCTGGCGTACCAGACAGTCTGGTACACCAGCATACACATTTCTAGAGTCTGGTCCCTTTACTTTTTCACGATGTGCACGCTCCACCAAAAAGATTTGTCTCTTCAGAGAACAGCCATCAGTTCCTTGGGTTGACAATCTTTAACGAAGTGCATGGTGTCCCGGCAGGTTGTGAAAATTGGTCCCAGTAAATTATCCAGCTTTTGACCAGAAAATCCCGAACTTAAAAAGCGTTCTAATAGTACGGCATGAGTGGCATTAATCTCACGGCTCTTACAGTGTGCTATAGTACATGAAAGTGGCTTACTACTTTCCCAAACCCGTACATAGATTTGAAATACATGCAGAAGAAGTGCAATACAAATACAAAGCTCTACTATTAATACTGTAACTGATTCTGGAGTCCGAAATCGTCGCCTACTTCTTCAGCTACATGAAGACCCTTGTTTATGAGCAAGTCTGGCAACCTCTGCTTCCTGCTATTCTGTTGCAATGGCAAGCTTTCGAAACCCACTCGCCAACGTAGCAGTAGGTAGATTTTCTGGCATGCCTTCGCGACGGAGATCCCGAACCCATTGAGCAATCAGCTTCTCATCAGCTTCGTCCAGTACTGTTGACAGCCTTTCAGAGCGTTTTAGAGGGTTATCCCGCTATACGCGTAGTCAAAGCAAGATGCACAAATGCAAAAATAGGCGAACCCAATTGCTATGCACATTTCTCAAAACCAGACGGTTGCATGATTTGCATTTTGACCCACGAAAGCGTCCCGCGAATTCCAAAGCGACTCTCTTGAGAGGCTCAGCTTGGGACTTAAGCCCCCAGCTTCATGTCTTCTTCGCGTTCAGCGGCAAAGTAGTGCCGCAGACAGTGACGCTCGAACTTCCACACGAGGCGGCGTGTAATGACGCCTTTGCTGGCCTCAACAGTCTCCTTCATAATGGCGAGCCGGTGTTCCGTGTATGTGTCGTAGTCGCCGCGCACGAACGCCTTGCGCTTGGCTTTGTTGGTGGCGGAGTTCATGGTGGCCTTCTCGATGCGCACGCGCTTGACGGAGTACAACATCCCTTGCAGCGCTCTGTGGATCGTGGACTTGCCCACAGAGATTCCCAGGTCGCTGAGCAGCAGGTCGCGCAGGTCAGCTAGCGTGCGGCGACAGTCGTCTTCAATGTATTCTTCAAGTTTGCACATTGCTTCGACGGTTAGCTTGACGTTCGATGCGCGAAGACCGCCATGCTCCTTCGTCTCCTTATCAGCTGCTAGCACAGCCCGACGAGCTGTGCTGTAGTGGACGTCGTTGCTCCTTGCTACTTCGTGCCAGTTGTGCCCCCCCTTATAGGCTCGAACAACGCGGGCCTTAGCCTGCTCGCGCTCGAAGCGTTTAGCGGCTCTCTCAGGGTTTGGCTGTGTCGGCATGATTGCAAATGTGAAAATGTAGCATTTTGTTGTTTGCGTATTGTAGGTGTCTGTTGAAACATATCCATAAAACACATGTCAGCTGTGGGATTTGAACCCACGCGTTCGAAAACACTACGACCTGAACGTAGCCCCTTGGGCGGCCCATGAAGTGGTGCGTGCCTCCAGAGAAGATGGCATCGCGCGGGAATGGGCGGTCCACGACAGGACCAGATTAGGCGAGTACTCGCCGCACACGTGCAAAACGATGTACAGCAGTGGCTCACTGCAAATCGGACAGAGGTCACCTCGGAGACCGCAGCGGATACAGTGTAACCACGAGGGGAGTGATCACACCTAGGTGCGTAGCACAAACATGATCGCAACACCATCGATTGCTGGCATGGCTCTCGTAAGGAATGGGGATTAGGTGGCGCTAGATAGTACTAAATGACATTAATGTACTTCATTGCAAAACAAATAATCACCACGCTGATTAAAACCACACCTGGGTTTGGCGCCGCTGGCTCTTGTTTGGGATGCGCGTTGTAGCAGCGCTTACGGCATGGCACCTTGTCTAACGTACTGCTGGCTCCAAATATGAACACCATGCACAAGACGCCTACAGCATCTCCTAATGTGTGCTTAAATCACGGTGTCGAGCATACGGCAGCTGATGGCGACGTGGTGCCAACCTCAGCGCTGTACACGGGCTGTACACGGACTGCCTCAGTCGATCTGAAGGAGGACGATACGCGCGTTGCCACCACCGCCACCGCCACCGCCTGCGAGCGCTCCGACTTGGTGTCTAACTTCATGCCCCCCCCCCCTCTCTACGCCAGTGCTATTAGTCCCTGCGCTCAGTGGCCCAGTCCTCTGCAGCTTGAGTCGGCCCACGATGACCTACTCGCACAGGCCCCTGTCACTAATAGGATGCCAGCACGCTCTTAGCCCTCTGCAGGCTTGCTACATAACCCTTTCAGCAGTGCGGCTTAGCCTTGGGTAATGGTGCGCGATCGCGTGCGATACCGAGAAAAAAAAATCGGACTTGATGCACGCCTTCCTGCATCAAAATCGGTGCTGCTCACGAAAAGCACTCTAAGCCAATCAGATCGGTACAAAAAATTCTCGCCTTGCTGCAAACAAAAACTATCGCTTGCTGCTGCACAATTGACCACCCCTATTATACCTGTCGGTTCCGATACTCCGACAATATCAAAGATGGCGCTGGCGCCACCAACGCCGTTGCCTATACCAACGCAGTTGAAACCACTAGGAGTAGCTAACTGCAGCTTCTCGCCCTATGTTTTTACCCTTTATATTTACTTGGTTCGTGAATCAACGCTAGCTAGTCACCGTCGACACCCGCAGCCGATGTACACCGTTCCAAGTTCTCCTTGAACGACTTGACCAGCTTGAGTGCGGTCTCAGAATTGTCCGACCACGGGTCAGGATTTCCACTGTATTCGGGATCTCCGTCCGGCACCGCGTCCACGCACAAACGACATATTCATGCTGTTGCCCACGCCGAACACTCCGCCCTTCCAGCCCGTGTTGGTCTCGTACACGTGCTCCTGCAACTTGTTCTTTGCAGGCCCGCGTACTTGGTGGGGTGTGCAGCGTCACGAACGCCGCGCCGAGGCACGTCAAGTACGTTACCTGCGGCTCCGTGATGCGCTCCGTGCCCGCCACCATCAACAACACGCAGGTACCTGATCAATACGAACAGGAAGGGTGGCGTGTACGGCGTGGACAACCACATGAAGATGCCGTTTGTGCGTGGACGCGGTGCTGGTCGACAGCATCAACAAGGCAGTATCCACCTGCTACACCTCCATCTCCACCAAAGAACTCCAGAGTGACATCGTGTGCAAGCTGTCATGGGCTGCGGGGACAGAAGTGCTAACCCTGCATTAATGCATCAGCATGACCCAGACCTTCACTGCGCTCAGCACGATGGGCGTGTTGCCGGCGTCCGGGATGCTCTGCAGGTCGAGCGGAACACATACACGTCGCGCTCGTTGCGCAGTGATTCGCTCAGTTGGTTAAGCATGGCTCCCTCGCTCAGCGCGTCCTGGTAGTTGCCCACCCACAGCTGGTTCTTCAGCGTGAAGAGCTCGTCCGGCTCGGCCATGGTGTTGAAGTGTTGTTTGCTGTATGTGGGGGAAGCTTAAGATACGTTAGATTGATTCTTCACGTCAATTTTATTAGCTGAATTTTATACACTGTGCGCCACCACATAGAGCGACCGGTGCTGCTAGCTGTACATTCGAACAGTGCAAGTTGGTGCTCCACACGCATTTGACTTCGGAGGCGCAATACTCGCTGCTCCAGGCGAGCTGGTACGCACGGAGCTGAAGTAGGTCAAGATTGGCGGGTTCCTGACAGAGGTAGAGTTTTCGAGGACGCCCTATTGCACGCTTCATGGACCACCCGCGCCACCTGAACGCCGCTGCTGCACGGTCCGAGAGGAGCTGGACATCCTGTCGGTCGAGATAATGTTGGTGTGGGCGGGCTCGCCGCTTCCAAAAAAAAATTAACTCCCTCGGGGTTCTTTTTTTTTTGCGACGACCCGGGTCGTCGCCAACCTGTTCATTTGTTTTAGACTGATTGGATGGGTATTTACTCCAACATCTGCTTGCCATATCCGTAGAGATAGTGCAACGCCTTCAGATCATCACGTCCACGTAAATAATTTACTTGTTCGCTGAAAAGGGCATTTGTTCACGATATCCTTGGAAGTATATTTTAGGTGTAGTAGATAGCCCAAAGCCTCTAAGGCCCTGCATGATGAGGGTAAACCCATTACCATCGTGAATGTGCTGCTATTACTAGAGAAATACATGAATTGATGCTTACGTGCACGTAAATTTCGATGATTCTACGAGCACAGCATATCTACATTTTTCCTGCATCTATTCTAACATTTTCATCAATACGTACCTGTCGTATTTTGATTTTTACTCGAAGCATTCGTGCAGCCCTGATATTACACAATCACGGTACAGGCTTCACGAAGAACCAAGAATTCCACGATCTCAACTCGGCTTTACGCCGGGCGCTGACCAAACCTTCGTGCATTGTATAGGGTAAAATCGCTGGACTATCGGCTAGAAGTTCCAGAATGGAACTGTGGCCACTGCGACTTCCACTTCTAGTATAATGCCTTCGGGGTAGTTTGTATCTTAATTAGTACTACCAATTTAGTAGGAGTAGGCAAAATTAAGCTGAAGACAAATTGCTGCTTCAAACATTGCACTGCTTCTATTCTGATGTCGTTGAAAGATCAGAACACACGCTGACTACGAGCTTGTTTCTACGGACGTTCAGCAGATCTTACAGGATAAACTAGGAGCGTTGAAATATTCTACATTTGCTGTTCAGACACCATCCCATCCAAGTCACTTAATATTCGGTGTTTCCGATGTGTTGTCAATATTTTGTCTTTCAAAAGATTTAGTGCATTCTGAATTACCTCGCGTGGTACCGGATTATCGACCATGAATCTCATAAACTCATTGCACCCCGACCTAGAAGCATTGACAAGTGCTTCATGCCGCAAGAGACACGTAAGACACCTGTATAACAAGAACTTCATGACACCAATGCACTCTCGGTCGGATACTTTAGCAAAAGCTTCGGCGCCAACTTCGGCTGAAATTCTAGCCGCGCTGTACAGTTCTTTTACAATGTGCGTGAACCCATCGTGTGCTGCCTTGGCGAAACCTCTGTAATTACTTCAGAGGAGAGGCAGCGATCATCAAGAACGCCCTTCACAACGTTCTCACGCCCGGAATCAGCAGCAGCCACGAATGCGTCAGTAAGCACTTGGGACGAAATGCAGGATTTGTTCTTGAGAACTTCCACGACCTCTGCGTGTCCGCATCTGGCGGCGTTCATGAAAACGGTACGAGTCAATTCGGGGGAAATCCGTTGCTCGTGGAACAAGGATTGAACCACGTGAATGTCACCTGTGTCCGCTGAATTTTCAAATGATTATCTTTGGCGGAAGAAGGTGCTCATCCTGTAAACACTTTGCGGTGGTGGCTCGCCTCTCTTTGACTGCGCTAAGGAAAACTTTGGCCATCAAATCAGCTGAAACAAATTGATGACTGGCGGGTGTCTTCAGAATTGCAGCATGTTTATCGTGGGATGAATACGCGCTACAAATCGAGTAGTGGTCCTGTTTTATTTTCTTCATTGCAAGCGTGGAACGTATCAAGATGATTCAGTTCTTATGCAATACTGGACACGTTCTTAGTGAGGTGATTACCGAGGCCTTTAGGGCTGCTGCCACCCATGGTTATGTTGATGTTGTGAAGGCGCTACGCAACGACCAGAACATCGTCTCTAAGGATATTACGGACGCGTTTACGTTGGACTACGAAAAGCATCGCCGACAGAGTCTGCCGGAGTCTACTCCTTGTCGTACAAGAATTTGAGCGTAGCGGTACTCCCTGCCTTCTTGAACGCTTCATTTATAGTCCGAGAGAGTTCGCGCTTCGTGTTGTACAGCGCTTGTAGTGCACGCAATGAACCAGAGTGAGCTGCCAATTCAAATGCTATGCCGAAAGCCTCGGGTGACACAGGCTTCGACTGAAGTACACCTTTTTCCAGGCAGACTGGTACTTTTCCCAGGCAAAGCGGTATTGGCGCAATCGTGCAACTTAATATTTCAACATTAAAAATACGTTTACCAGCCAAAACGGTTTTCTGATTTTTTTTACCAAGTAAAGTGGTTTCTTTGAAAGCTATTTACCTAGCTCCATGTCCTCGCCACGCTCCGCACTGAAGATGCTCTAGAAGCAGTGTCGCTCCACGCGCCAGACCAAACGCTGCGTAAGAATCTGCTTGTTCAGCTCCACCGCTTCCTTCAAGAGTAACATCCTTTGCCCGGTCAGAGAATTGTAGGCACCACGGACAAGATATTCGTGCCGTTTAGTAGCTAGGTGGACCTTCATATGCGCTTTCAGCGCGCTGAAGCAACCCTCGACAGCGTTGCACATCGGGCTGTACGGCGCTAGGCGCAATATGACCAGCTTGTTGCTGTTGACAATACTGTCGGCAACAAGCTGCTCACGTGCCAGTGTCTCCACCTGGCTGTGGGCGGGACGCTGTCGGTAACAATGACAACCTTCTTGCCCACACAGCACTCCTCGTACACGCCCGTGTTCAGGGCGGCCACGAACAGGTCCGCCACGAACCTTGCGTTCTCTTCCATGCGCACGGATCCGTCGTGGGTCCGCAGTAGCACCAGTCCATTGTTGGGCAACACACCGCACTGCACGTGAAGGTTCTTGCCCTGAGACGGAGGCAGCGTCACCACCGCACGCTCGCCAGCCCGCGCCCAGCCCTGGTTGCGGGCGAGGTAGATGTTGAAATTTGTCTCGTCATGATATACAAGCATGGCCCCCGCAGAGACGTGCTTGTTTAGAGCCTTGGCGAAGGTTATCCCCTTCTCCTTATTGACTGCATTGTTCATGGTAGCATTTTTAATGCAGAGCCCTTTGACGGTGTACAGAATGCCGTGGAGGGCGCGATGGATAGAGGTGATGCTCACATCCACCGTCATATCGCTCAGCAATATGTCCCTCGTGACAGTCATAGTCATGTCCACCTGCTCGGCCATGTATTTCTCGAGCTTGGACATGACCTCGACTGTCATCTTGACGCACGACTGCCGCAGGCAGCCACGTGGCTGCTGTTCAATACTGACGTTAGCAGTAGTGCGACGGGCAGTAGTAACTGACACGCCGATGGAGGCTGCGACACCGAGCCTGTCTTGACTGGCCAAGAATGCGTCAAGGACGCGCTGCTGCGCTCGTAGGCCTTGATCTCTCGCGAGATAGGGGGCGGCGTCTGCGCAGAAGGCGTCGGTGACTGAGTCTACAGGGCCATGTGCGGGAGAGCTGCGGGGCGGGGTGCGGTGGGGGCGGGTAAATGCAAAGTGAAAGAATACCGGCACAGTGCGGGCTGCAGGCGGTGGCTAGCGTCGCTTTCCACCATTGAACCACCTTGGGTGGTAATATTGTGACGACAAACCACTTTGCCCTTACAACCTATCTTTAGTTTATTTTTAGGAAAACCTCATATGACCGCTTTGCCTGTGAAAAGAACCAGTCTGCCTGGAAAAAGGTGTAGCAAATCGAATACAGCGAAGCGATCAACTCCAGCCGCTTCCTGAAATGCTTCTTCTATGACATCTGGACTTGCTCACTTTTTCAGGAGAAGGTACTTTATTCCCGGGACGCATCCATTTCGCGCCAACTGAACAAAGAAATCACTCCAAGCTTGATTCAAATCTCCACATTCTTCGGCCGCGTATTTTGGAGAAGCTTTGGAAATGACGTCCGCGATGCGCTTGTTCAAAAGCAGTGGACACAGTCCAATGGAAGCGACTCGGATCAAGGAACGCTTTCACCACACTTCTATGTCTACCGGAGATCACCCGCGACAAGGCATCACTCAGCCTGGACGCTGGAGTGTAAGCCACTAACACGCTCCAATCTACATATTCTATCGCCTGATCCATAGCAAACTTCACCACTGGGAGATGACCATTGGCCGCCGCTTCTGAAAGAGCTTTCCACGATGCCTCGTGCCTGATAGCGATCGGATACTGCCTCGATTCGTGCAAGATCTTGCTGAGAATGACAAGGTGGCCGCACCCCGCGGTAGTCACTGAAGCCTCAATCGTGTAACTGCAGCCAAACTTAGGAAAAAGCATCTTTAGTACAGGGATTCGCCCTCTTTTTATCGCATCAAGAACAGCGTCGTACTTGTCATCTTCCACTTGGGGGATTAGCTTTTTGATCCATTTCAGCGCCCCAGATCTCGTCGCCTCTGCCAGCACCTCCTCGGCGGACATGGGCATGATTTCGATAGTTTTAATGGCACGCGGAACGGTTAAAATGCTGGGAGGGAGACAATCAATGAGGTCGTTTCTGCGCCGGGCGACGGTGTCTTCGTCGTCATCTAGAAAACTGGTAAGGGCGTTATGCCGTGTCGCCTCCTCTTCCTCTGTGTCTGGCTCTTCCTTAATGGTGGAGGAGCTGGAGTCGGCCGAGACTTCGCTCTCGGTCTCAGAGTTGGAGTCTGAGGGTACTCGCTTGGACGGGGGCGACGGGGTCGCTGTGCGTGCAGCCATCATCTCGTCTGGTCGTACCGTGGCGTGGAGCCACCGGGAATGATTAAATTATTTTGAACTCTTCACATATACTGGATACAGTATATCTTTGGAGTTATTGTGATCGTCGAATGATTTGGTAGACGCTGCTGTAATACCACAGGATTTAGCTGACAGATTCTGTGTGAATACTGTTGAATCATGTGAAAGTTTGGTGGATCAGATGGAGCCAGTTCTCGTGGTTTGGGTTGAACTTTGGACGAAAAGAAGATAGAATGAAGATAAAATACCTTGCGCTGCGAGGCCATGATTTTTTTTAAAAAGCGCGCGTGCGTCCTGTGCCCTTCATTCGTCGAACCCCCCCCCCTATCGGAGACACAATCAAGAGTGAAGGTCATTGTCCGCGCATGGCTCGAACGGTACGCTGCGCTTCTTGCCCGCCACTCGCAATGGATCTACGGGACTTTCTAACACTTCCGTATATACAGGTGTACGAGAACCCTTCGTGTCCTGACGGCAGAGCATTGGCGCAGGCACAGAGGGACACCGCGGAGTCGGAGCACAGCACGTTTCGCGAGAAAAAGCGCAAGCTCCAGAGTGATGCCTTGCCTCCACTGCCGGTCTACAATCGTGCGGTCTTGGAGGCTCATCGAGCGGAGAAGGTCGGGCGGGTACATATGGACCAATTGGACACAGGACTGGCACTGGAAGGCCGCAAAAAACACGCACTCGAAACGCAACTGCGATGCTGCGAAAGGAAAATGGTGTGGATGGTGTCTCACGCCTAGGCGACCGGAACCAGTACGAAAGGTGGGAGAAGGCTGCAATCAGGGAGATGTTTGACATCGGGACAGAGTCTTAGTCGGACGATAGTGGCGAGAACGACGGAAAAGACTCAGACTACGACGACAAGGCTCCATGCTCAAGTAGCGAAGGTGTTGTAAGGCGAGCGAAGTGACGGGAGAAGATGGGCAGGAGGAGGATGCGGGCGGAGGCAGTAGCGACGAAGTTGCGGAGGAGGAGAGTTGTGGTAAGGTCGATGAAACCTTTTTCGCTCAGAGGTGTATAGCGCAGTCCGGACGACTCTGAGTTTGGGGCTTAGAGAAGGCTGAGAATCAACAGACACCGTCTGGATTCGCCGCGAAGCGGAATCCAGAGTCGTCTCGTTGGCGTGAGTACCTTGCGGAATCCCTGGCGGCTCGTTTGTCTTCGACGCAACGGCACTCCACCGAGTTTAGCCTCAAAGTAGTATCGAGTGTACGTCCACTTCAGGATGCACCTTCAACGCCGGGAGGCAGAGGTCGGAAATCAAGAGCTGAGAATCAAGTGTCTGAATATCACAAACTCAGACCCCGATTCCCAGACGATAACCAACAAATACAGAGTTATACAATCACTAATATAAAACCGTCACTTATTCTTTTCGACCCTCGGACGGTGGGTCACTACACTAGGTCAACTCGGGCTAGAATTCAGACGCCTAGTCCGTCTGAATACCCGTATACAACGCGCACCACTCTCTAAGAGAGAAACAACCAATATCAATCGGTTCACACAGCAGTTAACTATCAAATTCAGGGGACAACTGCTAGTCAGTCACCCAAAACGATCAGGGAATATGCAATGGGCAAAACACCAGCACGCTAGCGACCCAACTAGGTTATGGAATAGGTGGGTCACTCCAGGATTGCACAAGGCGCCTCCGGTCACCACCTAACTGGACTTGAGTTTGGTGGAGCTCCACAGGCGACGCCGTCCTTTGGCTGTCGATGTGCCCTTAGCGTCTCGCGGTCGTAGTCTCGGGTCCTCAACAGGCTTGGCCGAAGTCACTTGCGTGCAACAGGGAAAAATGAACTCTGTTGTTGGCTTAAGTTTACTATTTCCTTCTCTCTCCTTCTCCCTTCTACTGACTGGCTTCACAAACACACTTGTGCTCGCTATGCTTGGTGTGGATCACTTGGCTTGGGTACGGGTGGCGATCTTCAGGTCGTACACGTCGAAATGTTGACTCGACACCCCTACTGGATTCCTCGGTAGTTCAAGTTGCGTGTCACTTGATTACGCCCTTGATTTTGGAGTGGTTCGTCTGGAATCCACTTGGACTCAGTGTGGAACTCTCAGACACCCGGGGTCAGAATTCATATGACATTCAGACATCTGAAGTCAGAATCCATGCATACCTGGGACATCCGGGGTGTATCATCGGGAGTCAGGATTCACACAGGACTCTGACATCTGAAGTCAGAAGTCAGCAATCCAAAGTCATGATTCATATGCAGCTCTGAAGTCGAAAGTCGAAAGTCAGGACTCATACAGGATTTTGACGTCAGAAGTCAGGATTCGACATCTGGTCTTCTTTGACTCCTTGGTTTCGGTCTTCACTTCATGGGGATATACGGTTGTAGACTCCTTTGTGCACGTTTTCGTGAGTGCTTGGGAGGCGTGATGTTGGTACTTGATCTATGCTCGTCGCTCAGGTCGCAGCAAGATGAGGTGTTCTCAGAGATACATTCTTCTGAGACACTTTCCATCAGAATTTAGACACTCATCGTAAGGGAAAGTCCGGTGGCTGGACGTAGTGCACTTTCGATATTCTGACTGTGCACCGTCAAAATCCACACTTCCAGACAATTGGAAAGATCTGCCGCCAGGTCGCAGATCTTTCCATAAAGTACATGCCTCTCCCGTCGTCATCCACGTCGCACGGTTAAAACCAGACCATGTGCCCCTGTCTCCCAATAGAACTCCATCGAATCACACGAAAGTAGTCGAGTGACGGCAGCGCGTAGGCGAGTATCTGGAGTTGCGTCATGTCAGAGTGCTGGAGGGGGAAGCGAGGAGGACAGCGCGGATGAGGCCGAAGATGAGAGCGAAGGTGACACCGAAGGCGCCGACAGTTCACCGAATTTACACCAAATCTCGCACCAAACTTACGATCTCCGCGTGAAGAGAGCGGGACCGTGCTGGTGTCATGGCTTCAAGACCACGTTCGAATCCTGGGAAGCGTTTCGAGAAGCTTTCGGCGACTTTCAGCTCCAGACGTCCCAGCGGTTCACCAAGCGCACGAGTACATATGTTGCTGTTCAGAACAAGAAGATCACTAGAAGAGCCGCGGCTAGTAAATTTGCCGGAAAAAAATCAAGTAACGACGTCACGCTGGTTCCGGGTAGGTGGATCATGTACTCGGAGACCCTGGTATGCACACATGGCCAGCAGTACGAACCCAAGGGAGAAGGCAAGCGCAATCACAGCAACGTTCGTGACACCAAGTGCTTGGCTCGCGTGAACTTGGTCGTTACCGCCACCAGCAGCGAGAAATGGTACTTGCGTGTGAAGCTTTCCGGCCCCCACAACCACCTGCTCAACGAGCACACCTTCGAAAGCTACGCTGAGAACAGGGCCATGAATAGTGTGCAGTTGATGCACGACGTGGCAGTTCTGCATAAGGTGGGAGCAAATGCGCAAGGAATACTGCAATATCTTCGGGCTCAAACTGCTAAGCTACGTTCTGTGTGAATTATGTCGTGACAACTAAATTATGTGTGTGTTTGGTGTGATTTTGCAGGCAAGAAGACCATCCTCAGATACGTTCACAGCATGGTACAGCTGAACAAAATTGCGGCGCAAGCTGGACTGACCGACGCGCAACGTGCGTTTGCTGTGCTGGTCGAGTTCACAAGACAGAACGGTGGGAATGTGTCGAAGGTGATGGTGACTAGCAAGACGAACACTGCGCGTATCGCAACGTTCCACACGGCGCGGATGAAACGATTGCTCAAGGCCTTTTCGGAGATTGTAGTTGTCGACTCCACCTACGATACGAACGCGAATCGGTACAAGCTGTTCAGCTTCGTCGTTCACGGCGTCTTTGGTAAGGTATATGTGTAGGTTGTGGGCTATGAATGATGTATATTAATACACCTATCTAACGACTACCGAAGGGTCAATATGTGCATCATGCGTTTGTGGATAGTGAAGAGAAGGGCGATTTGCGGCGTGTGGTGGAGATCTTTAAGGATAACAATCCGGATTTGGGCAAGATTCGCCTCTTCATGTCGGACACGGCAGTCCATAAAAACCTAATGCTGCAGGAGGGGTTTCCTGATGCACGGCAACTTCTGTGCCAGTGGCATGGTATAACTTGGCTGAAGAAGCAGGCTACTCGTTTGGCGCCAGATGTGAAGAAGGACGTGAAGAGCATCTTGCGCATGCTGGTATATGGCAAAAACCATCAAGTATATGAAGGCTGTGGTGTAGTGGACACCAAATGGGGTGGTCCACTCGAGAACTGAGACCTAGTTGGAGCATTTACGGTACTGCCCACCGAGTTCCGAAACTCGGCGATATAATACGGGCAGAACTCAGCTAGCCAGCTGAGCGGTTACTAGAAGAGCTCGGCGAGGAGTCGGCCGAGATCCGAAACCATTTCATTTCATTTGATATTTGTATAGGACTGTAGTAAGCATTAAGAGGAGCCCCTTGAGGGCTCCCGGAAGATATAAGATAAACAGAGCAGAATTTCCTAGTCCAAGACAAGTGTACACTCTTCGGTAAGTCCCTGCACGGGCAGGATTATGTCTGCCGTTGACACCCGAGAGGCATAGCTTGTACCGTGTTGACTGGTAGCGCCAAGAGATCAAGGTCGGCCCGGGGAAGGGCGTGTCTCGCCAAGCTCGAAGGAACAAATCTCGCTGAGTCCAGCGAGTCGGTACACCGTACAGCCCGGGTACCGTTAAAATCCCAGCCGAGTAGCCCTTGCTCTTGGTGACCCGTAAAAGCGCTAGCGCGCCGTCGTCCATCCTTTGGTGGAGGGCACGGGGGGAACGTAGGCAGCAGCTGAACTCAGCTGACCTCCGGAGTGATTGGCTTGGTTGCCAGATCTCGACGAACCGCTGTCCCGG
Source organism: Phytophthora pseudosyringae (assembly GCA_019155715.1). NCBI lineage: Eukaryota > Oomycota > Peronosporomycetes > Peronosporales > Peronosporaceae > Phytophthora > Phytophthora pseudosyringae. The sequence continues at coordinate 66,114 of JAGDFM010000160.1, read as the reverse complement.
AAGGGCCGAACCGCTGGGGACAACCCAGCACAGGCCAACAAGCGCCGACTAACTAGGCGATTGTTGTGTTTGTTGTTTGGATCCACATCTGACGACTATGTGTGTTCTGCAATACCACAAGACGCTAAAGGTGCGATGCTGGAGAAACTGGGGAATGACACGTCGCACGCGCTGTACAGGACCTATATAGCAAACTGGGACAATTCGCAAGACGAAAGTGTTTCCTACATGTACCTCATTTAATTAACAACACTAACAACAGGATCGAGTCAAAATGGGGGAAGATAAAGGACATCATGGACGGCCCATTCAGCATTGATCAGCTACTTTCAACGCTGATCACCCTTCAGCAGTATGCTGAGGAACAGTACCTCGCAGAGTACCATCGCATAGGCAGTCGGCCCTCGAGGAACTGTGAAGACCCAGAGGTGACACGCCTCGCTCTTCAACTCACATTCACTCTCCTATCGAAAGAGCATGCGTTCGCTATCGGTGCGGATGCTGACTACAAGGTCACGCTGCGAGATGTAGGAAGAGCGACAGTAACGAGCCACAGCACACAAGATGTCCACGAGGTCAACACGCATGTGAGTAGATTCGGTGTATATTTGGTTTTGTTGTGTATGTTCGGTGCTATATTTCTAGCGAAGAGGGTGTGTTCTGTAGACGGGTTCCTACGGCTGCATCTTTATTAAGACCTGCCTCCTGCCGTGCAGACACGTGACGCACGTGAGAAGCACCAGTAACTATGAAACAGTAGTTCCGCCGATGCGATTTTTCCCTACGAGATGGATCGTCCAAAGTCCAGAGAACGACATCGACATTGGCGAGGTGAAGTGGGTGGCTTAAAGCAAAGTGTGTGCCCGGCATTGACGAAACGGACAGCATTTTCTAGCAGCAAGATGTATATAGAATTAAAGGCGATTGTGACGTGGTCATTTGCGAAGCGCCCGATAATCAACGGGATGCCGAAGGCGCAGCGAAAGCGAACTGACGCAAGCGCTGAAACCACGAGGGCTCGTAAACTGGCGGCAAAATACCGGCAAGGCAAAGTGTCCAAATTTGTCTCCTTTGATGATGTTGTTGCACTGCTTGACGGTCCATATAGTGTGTTCCATTCAAAGCCCATGGTTGATGCACTGATTCTCCCCAGCGTGGAAGTGCAAGGTGCACTGACTGTGAAGCCCTTCGCAGTTGACCAGGACGTTCTCGTGATCAAGAAGATCCGACAACTACCGGCAATTATGGAAGCAATTGACGCTATCAGCACGAAGACAATATCGATCTTGCGAAGGATTGATAGGTCGTTGGAGTGCTAGACGTCGGTGTACGACTGCGCAGCTAGTAGTGGCGGGGCCGCGAGTAAGACGGCGCGACCTTCGCTGGTACAGTGGTCACAGCAATGAATATCATTGAAATTATTTTATGCTGGGTAATATTTTTAACTTTCACACTATTTAATCAACGTGAGATTATTGGTGAATGCAGATTAAATTGTGTACGGTAAAAATAATCACACTGCTATTATTTGATGTGTCACCTCAAATATTTTCACTATTCTCCAAGTCAAATGTCAGTGTACAACTCGCCGCCAGGTAGCGTGCCGATGATTGCTCCGCCCATTGCTTCATTGTCTTCATTCGCGGCTTCATCACTGCTCGACGGAACATTGCCGGCAAAGTGGCCTGGATGCTTGTGAATAATCTCCCTGAGATGTGGAAATAACTGCTCGATGTTCCAGGTCCCATCAACATCCAGAGATAGTCCGCATCGGATCATTGCCTTCCGAGCGAAGTTGAGGCCTTTCGCATCACGCTTCGAGTTTACCTCACGTACAGCGTCTGCTGCGAGCTCCAAGAAAAACTTCTTGCCCGGATTCTTCAGCTTGCCAGACCAGGAACCATCCTTCCGAATTGTGTATTGCCATTGCCCGTCCTCCATGAGATCGATTTTCTTCTCATTCCATTTGCGAGCCCACACATCCTTGATTTTCGCGATGACAAACGAGTCTGCTGGTTGGCACAAATCCGCGGCGTTTGCTGGGAGAACTTGAGCCGGGCATTCAGTTTCGTCAACTCAGTCTTGCATTCCTCCTCACTCAAATGAGAGGAACAGTTGTCGAGAAAGATCGCTTTCTCGCGCCCTAACCGGTCAGCACTCATTGCTCTTTGCTCTTCAAGAAACTCACGAAAGACCCGTTTGTCCATGCAACCTTTGGGGTCTGTTCGATAGCACACTCCTGGAACATTGTCCTTCACTCCGAGTATCGGATAGCCTGAATCCTTGTTCTGGAATATCAAAGTCAGTGGTAGAATTCTAGCACCAGGTCCGCCGGAAATCCAGACGACCATTGCCATTCCATCCCCCCAGAGACAACGTCGGCGTACTTCACCTTCTTCTCACCCACAAAGACGAGGGTCTTCCCGTTGTCGAAGTCGATAATGAAGTGCGTTTCGTCAATATTCTCCACCGTGTCTTCATTAAGTGAGCCATCTTCGACCCCCCGCTTGGTCTTGCCGAGGTGGGACGCAACTGCTTGCTCGATCTCACGCTGCTTTGCCTCACAAACTTGTTTCTTGCCAATTTATGTGCGCAGGACTATGTTGTGGTATTCCATGAACGCCTGTATCCAGCTAGGTGTCTCTTTTTCTCTGAGCAAAGCTCCTGTGCTGTCAACACTGTCGTTGTCGTAGCCATCCCCTTGCGTCCGCAGGATCCGAAGCGCCAACTGACGTAGGAGTGGCACGTCAAACTTGAGGCCAGCCTTACGAAGACGATCGAATTCGTCAACGAGTTGGCTGTACAGCCAGCATACCCATTCACTGCGACGACGTCCGCGACCCGGGAATACCTTCAAACTCACGCGCTTCCTTCCACCTTTTCGTCTCGACTAAAGTGTCTTGGAACCTCGCTTAGCCTCCAGCAACGCAGTCTTCTTCCTCCACCAATCCATAGCCTTAGCAATGTTTGCGTTCCTAGTTTGGGAATTGAAGATCTCTGGAAACTCGTCAACTGCTGCAGCAAAAACACCCTTGCTCCTACCCTCTCCACGCTGGCGAATTTGATCCTCGATCCATCGGACCACCTTTTGCCGCTTGTAAATCGGCGTTGTTGCTGGACGTCTTCGCGTACTTGGCGGTTTGTCATCAGCAGTGGTACTAACGTCACGTTTTTACTCATCTGTAGACAAATGGAGGGGGACGCCGTGCGGTGCTGGGGTCGCCTGGTGAAACGCAGTGACAATAGACGATGCAGGGGTACGCGAAGGTTTTCCTTGCTCAGTCTCGCATGGTGGACAGAGTACACATTGTCCGTAGCCTTCTTTTCCAATTGGAGTCCCACAAAATGGATGCATGTAGACAGCACAAACAGGGCAAACGTGCACACTGCCAACAAGGCCGCCACATCCGCCGCAGGGAGCCGTAGAGTCCGTCGTGTTCATGATGTTGCTTGGTAAGTTGCAGGACGAAGAGAGTTGAGTTTTGATCTGGCTTTAGAGAGAGACAGAAAAAGTAATGGCGGCAGAGAGCACTAAAACTTACGAAAAGAGCATGGAGGTTTCGCTATACTGAAAAGCAATAAAAAGCTGGTTTTCTGGTATTCCCACTTAAGTACGATACATGTGGTTTACAGCAGAGAAGCAAACGGGTGTCAATTTTAGGGGACAAACCGAGGGACATGGACAGACTTGCATCACAAATGAAAAGGGACGATTGACACCCGATATACTTCTGCTGAGGGGATTGAACTCACAGTGTGGTGATTGTTAGGGCAATCATTAACCACCACACCAGAGAACAAGCCCAATAGTGAAGCTCATATAAAGTTTTTAAAGTGAGATTAATTTCCAATTTCAGGTTTTCTTTCCCACAACAAATAATCTCAACGCAAACTGATGGATTATTTTATGTGTGAGATTATTTTCCAATAGAGAGTAATTACGGTGACCACTGTACTGAAAGGCATGAAAACCTCTAAGCACGCATGAATTTAAATCTTTACGATGGGTGGAACGATTGGCGGATCGGTTCAATCGGTCCCCGCACAATATCAAGGGATACTGACTCAAGGTTCGGATGACAAATCCCCGCACTAGTCTGACCGAGAAGAACGAAGCGGAGGCAGCTGTACGTGACCGCGTCGTGTTCATGGTTGACATCGGAGACTGGTCCCTGATTACATTGCCCGCTGTGCTGCAAACTACAGTACATTCAAGCCAAACATCACGGCGTTTCTGTACCAGAAGCACTCCGATCGTTGCGACCCCCATGTCGCTGCTCAACCACATCGACTCATAGCGCTTGCGAGTGCATATTGGACGGCCTGCAATCCAATGGTATCCCACGACCTCGTCGAGTAATGCAAGCGCGGTTAATAGCGTCCACACTCTGCATTCCCTATCCATCCGTGCCGCTTTGCCGTTGTGCATGCTGCTGCTGGAATTGTGTGGGCTGCTACATGTAGCGATGGCAGGAAGGAGAAGCTGACAGTCTCTTCAAGCTCCTTTCGATTGGATCGGAGACCTTCAAGATGCGTCCTGCCGACGAACATAAAACCGATCGCTCCCGTCAAGACATCACCAAGCTCCCGTGCGCAGGTAACTCTGACTAAGATAAAAACAGCTTCTGGTGGTCCTGCAGCATTGATAGTGAAGAGATCTTCATTCGCGAATTTGCCTTCTACGTCCACGGTCTCCTCGTCAACTACGTCGCTGGGATCAACAATGGTCACTCGCCACTGGGCCTTCGCTGTATTCGCGGCTGCTGTGGGCTGCCTGGTTCCCGCCACGGAGGCTCGACCTAACATTTTGGTCTTCTTCCCGGACGAGCTGCGCTTCGACTGGGTCAATAATGGCACGGACACGGACTTCCTGCAGACACCCAACATCGACGGCATCCGTGAGCGGGGGCTCCACTTCAAGCGCGCGATCACGGCCTCTCCGGTCTGCGGGCCTTCGCGTGCGTGCTTCGCTGCTGCTAGCCACTACGAAGAAGTCGGCGTGCTCACGAACCGCTACAACTTCCCGATCAACCGCATGACGACGTACTACAAGCTGCTGCAGCAGGCTGGATACCACACGATGGGCGTGGGCAAGCTCGACTTGAACAAGAACGACACGCTCAACAGCTTCGGGTGGAACCACGATGGCAACCTGCACGCTGCTGAGTGGGGCTTCTCCGACATGGTCAACTGCGTCGGCGTCTTCGAGTCGTCTTTCTTGACCGAACCGAACCCGAACGGCTCGTACGTTGAGCCGTACACAGATTATTTGTTGGAGCACAACGCCACCGACATTTTTCTAAACGACACCCACGCTCGCACTGACGGTGGCAATACCAAGATCGGGGACCCTCGCTTCTACAAGGACACGTACCCGAACCCATTGCCTGATGATCTCTACAATGACAACTGGGTGGCGGACCAGGCACTGCGTCTGCTGCACGAGAAGCCCGACGACAAGGAGTGGTTCATGATCGTGAACTGGAACGGGCCGCACTACCCGATGAGCGTGACCGAGAGCATGTACGGCCGGATGCAGAACCGAAGCTTCCCGCTGCCGGTTGACTACACGGGCAACTTTACTGCGGAGATGCACAACCGCACGCGTGCCGACTACGCAGCTATGATCGAAAACATTGATGCCCATATCGGGCGCATCTTGTCTGCGGTGAACCTGAGTGAGACGCTCGTGGTGTTCGCTAGTGATCACGGGGAAATGCTCGGCGACCGGGGGCTCTGGGCGAAGGACGTCCCGTTCCAGCCGTCGGTGAACGTTCCGTTGGTCATTTCTGGCGATGTGGTGAACGCCTCGCTGCAGGGGACGTCTACGAACGCCGGTGTGTCGCTCATCGACCTGGCGCGTACCTTCCTGGACGTTGGTGAGGTGGAAGCCGTCCCCGCACAGATGTCGGAGGCCTACTCGTTCCGTTCTCTACTTGAAGGACAGGCACACGAGAAGCGAGTGCTCCGTTCGGCGCTCGGCACGTGGAAACTCTGGTTTGATGGCCGCTACAAGTACGTGATCGGCTACAGCGACGACGAGCCCATGCTCTTTGACGTGGAGACGGACCCGCACGAGCGCACGAACCTCCTGCTGTCTACAAACACGACAGAGCTGGCTCACTACGCAACAATCCTCCAGTGGCTGCTCGGCAAGGGAGAGGTCGTAGAGTAGAGTAGAGCAACGTACACCAAGCGGCCACTTTGACTTCAAGCCGCTGTGTACTCAGGTTTTTGAACGATGTAAATAATGCACCCAATGCCGATACCATGGCGGCTTCCTTATTCTTACTACTATGCATCAAACTTACTACTACGCATCCGACTTGTCTGTATTCATACCGCCAATCCGAATCGATCCTACACTTTGCGACTACGCTATCGGCAACAGGGCTAGCGGCAGTAACTTAGTTCCCTGCAGTCACGCGTGTTGCTTCTTTGTTTCTGCGGCAATGCAGAACTCTCCAAGTTTCTCGCTCTCGGACTGCACATTGAGTTAAATGATGAGCCCTGGGCTCGTCACCAAGTTAGTGGAGACTGAACACAAGTGCGGTACTGACCATCGGCCGCGGAGGACTCGCTCCAGCACGTAGCAGCTTTGACACGGAGCCATCTTCAGCCTGGATTGGTCGGGTATCGCCGGACGATCGCCAATAAACACCCGTCAAAACTTCAGCTCGATCATTAGTGGACGCGTCCGAGAGGCATCGTGACGCAAGTGGCTAAGAAGCCTCGGCGGGGTCCATCCCGGTGTCTGAGCCTATTCCTCACACATCGATTAAAACAACGTTGTAGTCGTTGTTGCACCGACAGCTCTTCGCTGCATACATGTAGCAAAGTTGTTGGAATGCTCCTCGGTTCCATTGCCTAGCAGAAGGCATGAGAGAGACCCATTGAAAGCAACTTGCCTAGATATTGAAGATCACCGAGCAACCATTTCGCGCTGGTAGTTGGAGCAATATTTTCTTTTTCAACACGCGGAGCTCATCTTCGCTCGCCCCATACTCGATCCCTCAATTTGTCGAACTTACTGGTCATCCAACTGCCTCCTATATGTCCTGTCGTGCTGCTTGACCCAAGCAGCTTGCACTATTGGCTGCAACTTGAGTGCGAGCCCATGCACTGTGACTCACTGGTTGAGTCGTAAAAAAACTTGAGCGCGTTTCCGGGTGGCATCGAAAGCCCATTCCAACTTTTGCAGCCTCCAGCTCAAGTGGCCAACAACACCTTCACCTCGTTTCAAAGCAACGCAACTAAGTCGCCGCCATGGACTGGATCCGCTCCGTCGCCGGGTCCACCCGACGCTCGCCCAACGAGCGATTCCTGTCGCCCAAGAAGACCCCGTTCGAGATCGCCCAGCACTACATGCCCATTCTGCGCTGGCTGCCCAACTACAAGGTCGGAGAAGACCTCAAATTCGACATCGTCGCCGGTATCACCGTCGCCATGATGCTGATCCCGCAGGAGGTCTCGCTCTCCACGATCATGCACGTGCCGGCGCACCACGGACTCTACACGGCTGCTACGTCGCCGCTCATCTACGCGCTATTCGGGTCCAGCACGGTGCTGTCCGTGGCCAGCGGGTCCGAGGTGGCGCTGCTCACCGGATCCATCTTGGAACCCATCGAGGACGAGAAGGAGCGAATCGCCACCGGCATCATGATGGCCTTCCTCAGCGGAACCATCTTGCTGCTCGTGCGCGTACTCAACCTCAGCCAGGTCGCTGACTTCTTCTCACGCCCCGTCATGGGCGGATTCATCTCGGCTGGCGGACTCTTGATCATGCTCTCGCAGTTCCAGAACGTGCTCGGCGTCAAATTTGACTCGCAGGACTACCCCGTCCTGACACTCTACCAGAACCTGAAGAACCTCGGCCACGCCAACAAGAACGCGCTTGCGGTTGGTCTCATCTCGATTGTCTATCTCGTTGTCGTGAAGATGATCAAGAAGCGCTTCTTCCCGTCGCCCGTGCTCTCCCAGCTCTTCGAAGACCCGGGAATGACTAGCTCGGCCCCCCAGCAAGCTGCCCCGAACGGAGCGACCTTCGCGGACAGCCACGGCTTCTCCATCACCGACGAGCAGTACGTGGGTCTCGCTTCGGTTCGCACTCAGGCTGATGAGAACCAGGCCAAGGCGCGCAACCGCAAGTCTATCGACGACCCTCCTAAGTCCAAGTCCGTGCTGATCGCCATCTTCCTCGCCCGCACGCTTTGCGACCTCGGACCTCTCGTCGTTTGCATCTTCGGTGGCATCGTCGGATACCTCCTCGGACCCAAGGCGCTCAAGCTCACCGGTGCCGTGCCGGGCGGGTTCCCTGAGCCCGTTGCGCCGTGGTACGGCTTCGACAACGGCCTCATTGAAAACGGCCGCTTCGGCACGATCCTTCTCAACTCGCTCACGATTTCACTCGTCGTCTTCCTCTCCAGTATCGCGATGGCGAAGCGTCTTGCCATCCAGCGCGGTGAGGACATCAACACCGAGCAGGAGCTCACGGGTATTGGCATCGCCAGCGTCGTGTGCGGCTTCTTCCAGGCCATGCCCCCCACGGGCGGCATGTCCCGCACTGCTGTCAACATGCAGAACGCGCACACGCAGCTCGCCTCCATCATCACCACGCTCATCGTCGTCCTCTCGCTCTACACACTCACCGGCACGTTGTACTACCTGCCCCGAGCTACCCTCGCCTCCATTATCATCGTTGCGGGCTACTCGCTCGTCGAGTTCAAGGAGGCCAAGTGGCTCTACCGCGTCAAGCGTGACGAGTTCTTCGTCTGGGCCGCCTCGTTCGTCCTCACGCTCGGTCTGGGGGTGCTCGAGGGCCTCATCGCGTCCATCGTCTGCTCTGTGCTCGCGCTCATGATCAAGACGAAGCGCTCCCCGGTCGTGATTCTGGGCGAGCTCGACAACGGCAGCCTCGTCGACCGCGACCTGTTCCCGAACGCCCAGGATCTGAACGACGTCATCGTCATTCGCGTCGAGAGTTCGCTGTACTTTGCCAACTGCGAGCGCGTGGCGCTAGCGATCGAGAAAGAAATGGCTCGACTGCTCAAGCAGGGCACCACCACGCACGGCGTCGTGCTTGACGCGTACCACATGAACGACCTGGACGCCACCACGATCCAAGTGCTGTCCGATACCCAGGAGAAGCTGGCAGTGCGCAAGGTGCACTTCGCGATCGCGAACGCCAAGGGCCGACTGTACGACATCTTGGCGGCCACCAACTTGCCGAAGCGCATTCTTGGCGGCGACCCTCGCGTGTCGGTGGGGGACGCCGTTCGTCTGTTGCGCGCTCTGCCGGTTTCGGGCAACACCTCGCCGTCTTCGCTGGGAGCTGGCACCAACGTTCCGGTGTAAAAATGGTTTGGCCACCGAAGGGGAGGCATGCATATGCATTGCGCTGCACAGTAGGGAGTCTGGATGAACTGTCGTACCGTAGTGCACACGTTTCGAAGTAAGAAACTAATGAAATGAACATTGCTTTTCGCGTCAGTCTTTGGCGAAAATCATTGTCTTCGTCCTCGTACCGCGAATTAGCCTTTGAACCAGAAGCAGATGCCGGCATCGCGGACGACGATTAAAATGCCACGAAGACGTCGACACCAACGTGAGTAGGTCGGCATGCCCCCTACAGCGTTTATCAATCGAAGCTGCCATTTATTTATTGCGCAACCACTGGACGGTGACTGCCACGGGAGCTCAAAGGTTGTGAAGTCTACGCGCCCCGCTTCATCACGCCTCCATTGCCGCTTAGGTATTACGGTAGCAAAAAAAAAACTCTCTCTCATGCCAGAACCTGCCGGCTCGAGGAAAGATGGTGGAGGTGACACTGATGTGCGCGCTGGTTGGAGAAGGGAGCGTCTTCCCCGTGGTCATCGATACGAGCAAGGTGGTGGGCCTCTTGAAGGAGGGGAGAAGCCTGACACTATCAAGGGAGAAGCACACGAGCTGCAGCTCTTCTTGGCGAAGAAGGACAGCGCGTGGCAGCCGGACGACGATTCTCTCGACGCGGTGCTTCAGAGCGGAGTTGTCACTTCGTATGTGAAGATGCACGATTCGTGGGAGCTGAACAAGTCGGACCTCTTTGGGCCGACCGGAGAGGAAGTGATCCACGTGCTGGTGGTGCTAACCATGAGCCCAATGCCGCTCGCAAGAAGAGATGGGAAGCACTAAACGAAGTACTCGATCGGAACAAAAGAGCGAAGGTCACTGAGGGTAAGTCGTTGACAGGACCCTCTTACGTGTCGTTCAACGATGTCGACAGAATAATGAGAGCGCGGCGCTATGCAGCCATCGAAGGCCATCAAAAATGACAAAATTGATGTGCTCCACGCGTATCTCCTTCTCCTGGCCAAAGCGTTTGGAGAAATCGTGGCAGGAAAGAAGCGACAAGACTTCACTTTCATTTTTCCAGTACTTGCCTGTGTTTGTGGAGTATTTGATGGAGAAGTCCGGATTCTCACCGATGAAACAGTTGTCGGGAAACGAGTACATGGAGACGGGTCTTTTGAGTTTGTGACTGAACGCGGCAGTAAACGTGTATGCATCGTCGCGGCGAAACGAGATGATTCCCAGCAGGGCCTCGCGCAGGCTTACGTAGGGTGCGAAGTAGTCGCGGATGTCGAAGGATTGGCGAAAGTTTACAGCATTGTCACGAATTTCAAGGAATGGTACTTCTCCAGAAGTCTGGATGATAAAATCGAGCGATATGATGCAACGATGTATGTGGAGAACGACATTCCTACGCTAGAATCAGTGAAGAGGATTGCAGAGAAGATCTACTCTACAGGAGGCAGCAAACGACAAGATGCTGCGCTGGGCGAGAATCGCAGGATGCTAGTAAGATATCAGGAAAGAACGTGTGCGCAAGTTTTAACAGTCGTGTCAAAGCTGCTCAAAGGCGCTATGAGAGCTCAGATATCTGCACACGCTAGCATGTACGTGCACAGGCACAAGTTGCGAGGCGACACGAAAAAGTACAGAAGCGTGACTTTGTCGACTATTTTCCGAAGGGATTTGGCGGTGACTCACCGCGTCGTCACAGACCGTGCAGTACATGCAGCCTGCGTTCGTTCTGGGGGCGCGAACGGAAGCTGGTGGGCGATGCTGCTCCATATAGCGCAACCCCTTGTGCTCATGTGTATGGAGAAGTGCACATCGACAGCCCCGCTGCCCTGTCGGCATGCACTCTAGGTAAACTCAATTGTTAGGCACATCCAGTTGACGTCCACAGTGATGAAGAGCGTGTGTCGCGAAAACCAGCCAATCACGGCTGTGTCGCAGCGGTTATGTTACGTTAGTTAGAAAATATAAAGGCGAAAAGTATACGGTTGCAAGGGAGATGCGCTCCCCAGATTGAGGATCCTAGTACCTCAAATAAACCCTCAAAGAAGCGTGCCGGCTTCTGTTCTGATGGGCCCGAGTTTTGGCGATGTGAATGATAGCAGCGAGGAGGTCGTCGCGGTTCGTTGGATATCAGTGGCAATGTAGAGCCTCACAAAGCGCATTATGATGGTGGGTCCCACGATGCACTTGCCATGATCCAAGTGGGATGGGAGGTCGGTCATGCGGCGTTTGGCTGCTAGTGCATCAAAGCGGTTGGAATCCTCAGTGATAATTCCTCACCAGCGTAAACGATTCCCCTGGGTGGAGTCGTCGGAAATAGAAGTGAAGCGAACGTAATACATGTATTAATACATGTACCGGACAAGTCTACCTCATTCGAATATATAATATAACCAGATCTTAATTTCAAAACCTGTACAACAAAAGTGTCTTCACATAGAGTACGTATATTCACTTGGAGCGTCCATATCTCACATATGCAGTGTGACTTACCACTTACTAAGTGCATGCTTTTTATCTCCTGCATCAAGCGTCTGAGGTAGCCCCTCATTTCGGAGTACGAAATGCCTCAATTCACGCCTTACCTCGGCACTGACAAAGAGTTCCCGATCACTCACTCGTCGAGCGCCCCCGCCACTTCCCCACCTCTCCGGCCATGCCGACGCTCACGATGTCGCTGCCGGAGGAGAAGACGCCCGTGCTTCTCCCCGCTGCGCCCAAGCTGCCCGCCAAGAGCACGCGCGGGGCCAAGGGCAAGCGCCCGGCCGCGACCGCCGCCGCAGACCCGGAGCCGACGGAGCAGAAGCCGCCGCCCAAGAAGCGCGGACGCCGCCGCCTGCTGCACGACGAGGAGCAGCGCAAGGCGCGCCGCAAGGTGCAGTGCAAGCTCAACCAGCGCCGGTACCGGGCGCGACAGCGGGGACTCATCAGCACGCTGTCGCTCGAGACGGAGGGGCAGGCCGGCCACATGCAGGACATGCAGGACTACCGAGACTTCCTGCGCGGCTACTTCCAGTCCCAAGGCGACGGGGAGACGCGGCTCTGTCGCCCTCTCACGGCCTGGGACGACCCGCGGCCCTTGCTGGTGGCCAAGCACTTCCTGCGCGCGTTCCGAGCGGGCTTTGCGCTGCAATCGACCGAGTCCAGCTCTCTGCAGGAGCGTTTCCTGAGGCTGGTGTGCGCCCCGGACATGGTGAGCCAGGGCTCCACGAGCGACGGGTTCGAGGCGCTGCTGCTGCAGCTGAAGCGGTACACGTCGTACCACGGCACGCTCGAGGTGCTGCCGACGGAGGTCAGGGTGGTGCATGCCCCCAAGCTGGAGGTGGATGGACAGGCACTTGAAGAGAAGCTCACGTGGGTCGTCGAGGCCCGGGGCAGCATCAGCATGCGCATCTCGCGAGACACGCTCATGCTGGTGTACCCTCACGTGCTACGGCATCACGACAGCATCGCCCAGCGCGTCGTGGGGCAGACGATCGAGCCGCAGCTCGCGATGTCGTTCCATTTTGACGCCCACGCCAAGGTCACGAAGCTCGACCAGCACATTGACTTTGCCGGCGCTTTCTTCCAGCTACTGGGCAGTGCAGAGGACGTGGCCACGTTGCTCGAGGGGGCGCTCATTTCCCCCTTCTCGGAGCTAGGGCTGGACCCGCAAGGGGCCACCGCGGAATCGGCTCTCACGCGAGGCTGTAAGCAGCTCAGCCTCAAGTATATTCTTTTGTAGATGATCGGTTAGTAGTGGTAGTAAGCAAGATGCAGGCTGTGAGAGCGAGATGACGCGTCAGTGCAAGGTGTTTGCTGCGACGAGAAGCAGTGGGCCCTGTGGACGCACGACGGGGAACTCGACGCATTTGCTGGTGATTTTGTTCGTTCTTCGTCGTGCTGGTTTCAATGTCGAGTTGGCAGCGCGCAGCAAAGTGCCTCACAGCCGCCGCCTTCGGACTCCTCAGAAGAGCTTCTTCATCCTCAATCGCCAAGATGACCTTGGTGACCCAAGCTGGTGATGACGGTTTGCTTGCCATAGAATTGGATAGCTCCGAGTGCCGAGAAGAAGTAGCCATCTTCATCGCTGGCGCCCAAGGATCGGGGCCGACTGATGTGTACGCCAGTCGAAGGGAAAATCGAGTAGACTCGCGCTCTGGCTCAACTGCGTCTTCCTGCATATTGATGCGGACATCCATTCCGGCGCAATGTTGCGCTGGTTGTTTGCTGATGTCGTGAAGAAACCCACAGGGAACCGGAAAAAAGGTGAGTTGCTGTGCGATTAACATTGGGAGTGCGTCTGCTTTCGGGTCTGCGGTGCTTGCAGTGCCAAAGGGGGGAAACACTGACGGTTGCTCGCTAAGTCGTCTACGCCTTCTTGTAGTAGTTGGCCGGCACGAAGGGCATCTTGGTGATGACGGCCTTCTGCGTTTTCTTGCGGGCCTTGACGTGCAGCTCCGTGCCGATCTTGCCGAGGCTCTTGTTCACGTAGGCCATGCCGATGGCCTTCTTGAGCGAGGGGCTGAACGTGCCGCTGGTCACGTGGCCCACTACGTTGTCGCTCGCGTCAAAGAGCTCCGCGCCCTCCCGCGCAGCGGCTCCGTCCACGACAAAGCCCACGCGCTTCTTGGTCGCCGTCTTGTTCTTCAGCTGGTCCATGATGACGCGGTGGCCAGGGAAGCCGCCTTCCTCGCGACGACGCTTGCCAATGGTCCAGGCCAGCGTCGCCTCAATCGGGGTGATCGTGTCCGTGATGTCGTGGCCGTGGAGGCACAGCCCGGCCTCGAGGCGGAGACTGTCACGAGCTCCGAGACCCGCCTCCAGCACACGCTCGTCCGCCAGCAGCGCACGCGCGAACGTCTCCGCGTCCTGGCTCGGTACCGAGATCTCGAACCCGTCCTCGCCGGTGTAGCCGCAGCGGGTCAGGATGACGTCCACCTGCTGCCCGTCCTTGAGCTTCAAGGGCGTGAACACGCCGTGCATGAACTCGAGGTCCTTGAGGTTGACGTTGGGGCGCAGCGTCTCCACGATCTCCACAGCTCCGGGGCCCTGCAGGGCCACGAGTGCGCGGTCGGGGATGCGCTCAATGGCCGCGTCGCCCTTGAAGCTCGCGAGCAGCTGGTGCATGTGCACGAGGTCGGCGTCCTGGTTGCCGGCGTTCACGACCACGTACAGGTGGTCGTCGTAGCGGGAGACCACGCAGTCGTCGATGATGCCGCCCTGCTCGTTGGTGATGAGGCTGAGCTTGGCCTCGCCGCTGCCCAGCGCCTGCAGGTCGCCCACCACGACGCTCTCGAGGAACTGCAGGCGGTCGGCGCCCGTGATGCGCAGCTGGCCCATGTGCGAGACGTCGAAGAGCGACGCCTGGCCCTGCTCGCGCGTGTGCAGGTGCGACTGCAGCACGCCCGCCTGGTACTGCACGGGCATCGAGTAGCCGGCGAACGGCACCATCTTGCCCCCCAGAGACACGTGCAGGTCGTGCAGCGGCGTCTTCTTGAGCTCGGCGGCGGCGGACGAGAAGCCGCGGCGCAGCGCGCGGGTGGCGGCAGACGGACGCAGCATGACGAGCGGACGAGGGCGGATGAAGGAGTGGACGTACGTGTAGCGGAGCTGCTCGCTCCCAGCTTGGATCGTGTAAACACAGCGTATGGGATGCACGCCCTTTTCAGCCAATGGGGAAAGAGGAAGCCACGGCGCGTCACTTGATGGACGGCACCGCACAAACAATAGCTACAGTCGATTGACCTGGCAAGATGGCTACACATGTTGCACTACCTGTCATGTAGAACCTGCAGCTATTACTTGAGGCTCTTGGCCTTGCGGATAATCTCGTCCACGAGCACCCAGTTGGCTTTCTCCATGCGCGCGACGATGTCGATGATGGAGCGGAAGCGCGACTCGCCGGTCTTGAGCACGGTGCTCACGACGACCCACTCGCGGCGGTTCTGCTCGCGATACTCCGGATAGTCTGCCAGTAGCCGCTCGTACGTCTCCCACTCGAGAACGTAGAGTAGCGAGACGCCTAGCGACGAGCACGTCGCCGACCGCGGGATGCCGTACAGCAGTGACAGCTCGCCAAAGAAGTCGCCCTCGTGCTTGACGAGCTCGAAGCCGGGACCCTGCACCAGCACATTGCCTTTCGCGATGAAGTACATGCTCCGGTCGACGTCCCCTTTGCGCACGACCGCCTCGGACGACGAGCAGATGATGTGCTTCAGACACGTCAGTAGGGACCGCAGGAAGCTCTCGTCGCAGCTCTTGAGGATCGAGACCCGGTTGGCGAAGTCCCGCAGCGTGTACTGGGCGATGTCCTCCACCAGCAGCGTTGAGAGGCCGCGGACCCCCTCGAGGTTGTCGTGGCCGTGCGACTTGAGCCACGTGTTGGTGTAGTAGAGCCGCAGCCGCTGGCGCACGTCCCGGGGGACGGCGTTGCTCTTGAGGAAGTGGTAGAGCTCCATCAGGTTCTGCTCGAACAGCATCTTGTGCTTGTAGTTGGCCTCGATCATCTCGCCCTGGGCCCCCACGAGCACGCCGAAGATGAGGATGCACACGACGATGAACGCGATCTCCACGACCGTCTCGACTGCGTTCATGCTCACCACGTCGCCGTAGAAGACGGTCGTGATCGAGCCGATCGCGAAGTGGAGCGAGCGTAGGTAGCGCCGCGACGTGGGGATGTCACGCAGCGCCCCGAACGCGTCCACGGGCAGCATCTTGTAGGTCGAAAGCCACGAGTCTCCGTAAATGTCGTACGCGTGCAGACCCAAACGGAACCAGAGGCAGGCGATCCAGTGGCCCGAGAGCAAGTAGACGCACAGCGTGCGGATGAAGTGCAGTCGACTCTCGCTCACGGGCAAATTCAGGTCCGCCGCCAGGAACTGCGTGAGACGCTCGCTCGCTTCGATGGACTCGACGATGCGAGGCACCTTGTTGAGCTGGAAGAGCGACATGTAGAGCCACCGGTGGTCGGCCAAGCGGGACGTGGACAGCGGCGGGAGGTAGAGCAGCAAGTCGAGCGGCAGCGAGGTGGCCACTTCCAGCCACAGGTGCGCGTTCAAGTGCTTCCTCCACCAGGGCCGACGCCGCTTTGGTGACGAGCTCTTCTGCGTCGGGACGGAGTGAATCGACCGCATGCTGCCTGCTGAGGACAGCAGCGAGCTCGCGGCCTTGGGGGCTGTCGGTTTGGCGGCCGGAAGGTGCGTGCTACCTCCTCCAGCATTGAGATGCAGCACACGACGGAAAGCCGAGTGCTTGAGCGCCAGGTCGGCTAGACACACGGCGTCGACGCAGATCACGATACGCTCCCAGTGCACCAGCACTGCGTCGCCCTCGATGTCTTGGTGGAACGTGAGCATATCCGACGCAAAGCACACGAAGAACGGGATCGTCACGGCGTAGAACCCGCCAACGCACACGATGACCCATTCCCAGAGCCGATAGCAGCGCGACAGGAAGTTCACGAAGTCCTCCGCTTTGCTGGACGTGGAGCTGGAGCCACCGGCAGGTAGCAGCGAATTCGAGGAGGAAGCGGCTTCTCCTCCTCCGTGGTGCGAGTCGAGCAGGAACGAAGCTGCTGGCCGCGGCCTCGGGGACTCTCCGGATCGAGAGGAAGCGAAGCTGCTGGACCAGTTCAAGCGTGTCATCTGCTCTTCGACCCATCGATGCCAACGCTCCTTTCGCTTGAGCCACGACAGATAAATGCGGAAGAGCGACGAGAACTCTGGCTGCCGACAGCGCTGCAGCAGCTCGAAGCCGAGGTTGAGTTTGCTCTCGGACTCTTTCGCGTTCGAGTCCTGCAGCTCGTCGCGGATCATGTGCGCGAAGTGGCGGTCAAACAGCGGCAAGGACTGGCTGCGTTTCAACTTGCGCTGGCGGCGGTGCGCGCGCGCGGCACCTGCGACCGACGGCAAGTTGGCGAGGCCGAACGATTGGTGCAGTTCGTGGCCGTGGCCGGCCAAGTCCTGCCGCAGCCCCACGCTTCCGCGAGGTTGACGCTTCTCACGAAGTCCGCGTTGGCTCGGCCGGTTCCGAGATTCGTAGTTGGCGAGGAAGCGCATGCCGTCCGTGGTGACCAAGCTGCGCGTGGCTCGTTGGGGACTCGCACCGGGCAGCATGGCGCCACAGAACGTCTTGCGCGTGACTCGAATGCTCCGAGCGGCTTTGGAAGCTGTCGGAGCGCCGTCCTCGTCGTTTCTCGCAGTTCCTTGCGCGACGCCACTGACGCGCTGAGTTGGCTGCGGCTGGACCAGAAGCTGCGGCGGGATCGGAGCTACGGGCGAAGCTTTCTCCGTTTCCGCGGCGGCTTCGCCTGAAAACGCTTCGGCCATGAACAGCGACACCTTGTAGCGACGCCAGCACTCGTCCTCCATCTCGGCCAGTTGGTCGTCGCGATAGTACTCGCGCATGCTGCGACTCACGGGGTTGATCTGCACGGAGGTGCCGTTCTTGAAGGAGCGAGTCTTGACCAACGCGAACCCCGCGCCCGTGTGCCTCGACGTGTGCCACGAAAAGAGTCGACGACCGCCACTCGAAGGTGTCGCGGACCGCTGTTCACCTTCCGCAGGGGGGGACGTGTCGGCGTACACGCGACTGAGTTTGGCCGCCTTGCGTCCTCCAGGAAGCACGTGGTCGCGCGCCCAGTGGAGCAAGACCGTCAACGCGTTCGGTACTTCGCTCGAGGAATCGACGTCGGCCTTGCTGCCTCCGTACCCGGCCGTCTTCCGTAGTAGCTGGCGCACTTTCCGCTCTTCGAGTGAAGACGCCGAGACGAACCTCAGAGGATCATCCACGGGTGCGTCTTCCCGTGTCTGTGACTTGGCGTTGAGCTCACGCAGCTCTTCGATGAGTTTGGGCGTCTTGGTCGTCCCTCCTTCGTTGCCGCTGGACTTGATGTCCTTGACAATCTCGACGGTCATGATGTTGTATCCCTTCAGACAGTACTGCACCCACTGCACTAACGCACGCTCCGTGCTCTCGGCCTCTTCACGAGGACTCGAAGCTAGCAGTTCTTCCCAGGAGCGGCGACCCAGTACGAGCATTTCACTGCACGTCGTGGCCTGTACACTTGCTATCCGCCGCTGGCCTCGAAGGAAGAAAGCCACTTCTCCGAACAAACTCCCGGCAGTGATCGTGGCCACCGCCGTGCCCGTGGATTTCCACAGCACCATGCCGGTTCCGCCTTTCACCATGTAGAGCTTGTGGCCGAGGTCCCCTTCGACGATAATGGTGTCCCCGGGGATGTAGAGCTCGGACTTCAGGCGCACTGCCAGTCCGTTGATTTGCGTCTGGTTCAAAAAGGGCGCAATGCAGAGGTTCTGGAGCGTGTCGCCGTGGAGATCCATCATAAGCTGCACGCGCAGGTTCGGGGACAGGTCGCTGAAGGTGGCGTAGATGTCCAGCCCTTTGAGGTACGTGTGCTGGAACTTGAGGTAGTGCAGCACGCGCGTGCGGATACTGGCAGGCAGGTTGTGGTCTTTCGCGAACGCGTCGAAATGGGACTCGCGCTCCTTGAGCTCCTTCTTGGTCTTGTCCATCTCGAGAATGAGCTCCGAGAGCTCGCCGACGATGTGGCCCACGATAAACGCGCAGCACAGACACGTGAACGTGGCCCAGATCGTCCCTGGAATCCCCAACGGCACGATCTCCCTTGACCCGACCAGGGTGAGCTACAGAAAACACGTACGTACACAAATTAGAGAACGAGTGTGGAGGCAAAAGTCTCTGCGAGGGTAGCGGACGTTACCGTGGTTAGCGCCCAGTAGAACGCTCGGAGATACAGCACGCCCACAGATTCGTGCTCCATGTGTACGATGGGGTCGTGGTGCGTCCAGCTTTTCGGGTTGTGGTCCGTGTGGCAGATGATGTAGAAGACGCAAGCTGCCAAGTGTCCTGTGAACAACAAGATGAGCACCAACTTGATCGGACTGAGGTAGGCCGAGATGTTGCCCCCCGTCGAGAAGCGCTGCTGGAGTCGCATGATGAGCGAGTCGATCGTCTCCGGCACCTGCCGCACTCGAAGCAATCGAGGAAGTCGACACAGACTCATGGCTAGAAAACTGCTACCCACGTAGTAGAGCGGGAGACTGCTGACGAGATCTCCGCGTAGTTCGTGCCCTGCGTACGTCGCACTGCGCTCTTCCCGCGAAAGGAGGTTGCCCAGCCCGACGCTCTCGCACTCGAAGTAGTAGAGCTTCAGGTAGATGTCAGCGAGGAGCAGGACGTCCCCCACGAAGTCCGACGCGACAAGGCCGAAGCGCACGCCGCTCGAAGGGTGAGCGAGGAATCCGATCCGAAACGTGACCAGGAAGGCGTTGTAGATGTCCAGCACCAGCACAATGAGGTCCCAGTACAGCCGCAGACGCATCTTGATGCGCTGCTGGGTCCAGTTCTCCTTCTCCTCGAACATACTCGTGCACTGCTCCGTGAATTTCGCCAGCGTGGATCTGGTCTTGATGTTGTCGATCACCGCCTCGAGCGTCAAGGTGTCCAGAACGTACTGCTGGGTCGCCTGCTGCCGCAAATGCTCCATCTCGGTCGGGAAATGGCGCTCCACCTTGGCGATGAAGGCTGTGAAGGTGATCACGGAGGCGTCTACCACCGTCGCAGCGATGACGGTGGTGCTGAAGCTTTTCTGAAGGATCAGCTCGCAAACGCCGAAGCAGTCTCCGGCGGACAGGGCGCCCACGGGGATAGCACCGACGCGTTTGCTGTAGATATTCGCTCTTCCGTGCACCACGACGAACATTTCTTCGCAGAGCATTCCCTCGGCGAAGAACGGATCGCCGCGCTGGAAAAGCTGGCGACGGAAATGCCCCGTCAGCTCGTACAGCAGACGTTCGTTCTGCGCGTCCACGAAGAGCGGAACTTTGCGCACCGACTCGGCGTGAAGGATACTTGAAATGCGATGGCGCAGCTGTATTGGCAGCCCGTCAAGCAACTGGGCCTCGGACGTCACCTTCTGCACGTAGAGCTGCTGGTGGTAGAACTGCCGGATGCGAGCTCGGACACTCTCGGAGATGCGGAAGTGGCCGAGCGTAACGTTCACCGTGTTCATCTTCTCCGAGTGGTGACGACTGCCGGCCGTGAGGTTGGAGATGATGTTCGACATGGCGCCCACAACGCCGTAGTTGATGAGCCCACCCACGAAGACCCAGAAAGCTGCGAAGTAGCTTTCGTACGTCGAGAAAGCGACGATATCTCCATAGCCCACCGTCGTGAGCGCCACAATGGCCCAGTAAATCGACCGCAAGTACGCCATCTTGACGGAGTAGATGGAGTTTTCCGGGTCTTGCACCTTGAACGTCGTGCCGATCTGCCCGTACGCGTCGTACACTGTCCAGGAGCAATTTCCGTGAAGCCCCGCGTCTCGTAGGCATCGATCTCGTGTGAATTCTTCCACGATGGGCTCGAACTCGTCTTCCATGACACTGAATCGAGCCATGAGGAACCACAGACAGCCGGCAACGTGAAGCGTTAGCGTCACGTACAACAGCATCGTTCCTGCCTCCTGTATCTTTGAGGATAGCGAGCGAGCGTGAGCGAACTCTTGGATCGTTTGCTGCAGGTAGCGAGCTCGCAGCAAGCGGACAATTCTGCTGATGTGGAGCCACATGGTCCAGCCAAACCCGCGCCGAACCACGAACTCCACCACGAGCGGCACAGGAACGATCGCCAGCAGATCGGCCCACATGCCATTTTCTCGGTAAGCGTCGAAAATGTAGCTGTGGTCGCTCACTGTGATGAGTGCAAGCTGGTCCACATAGGCGAAATAGCGCGCTCGAAACACGAAGTCGGCCATGAAGAAGCCTTCCACGAGAATGGACATCATGGACTGCACGGAGTAGATGGACTTGGAGCCGAACGGGAACGTGTCCGCGTCGAAAACGCAGTAAAGCGGCACCTCGAACACCACGAAGACGAGGGAGAACAGTCTGGCATGATCCCACCATTTGCGAAAACTCGAGCCGGGCATTCGCCACGGAATCGTGTTGCGGGTGCTCCCGCTGCGGACGTCGCTGCTAAAACTTACGCTGTATCGTCCGCCGCTGGCAATTGGGCTCGCCGCAGCCGTGGCGTTGTCCGACGACCGACCCAGCATCTTCTTCATCTTCTGCTCTTGCTGGTCGTGTCGAGCGTGCATGGAGCGCATCTCTTCCATGTGCTGCGGGGCGTTCTCTCGATAAAAAATGGTGAGCGTCTTGTAGAAGGCTCGTTGCGGGAGCTTGTACAGGTCGCAGAAGGTTTGAGCCCGTGCACGCTCGTCCGAGCGGCCAGGGAAGAGCAGAGAGCCCTCCGCGAAGTGATCCCCCGTCTTCGCGAAGTGGCCGGCAGGATGGCCAGGCCCGTCTAGCTGAACGCTGCCGCGTAAGACGAAGTACATCCCGTCCGGAAGCTTCTCGATGACCCAGTCTTTGGGGGAGTACACGCAGTACTCGATGCGCAGAGCCAACGTGTTGATAAACTCAATGCTCTCTTTCGCCAGAAACGCGACGTCTTGGATGCGTTGGGCCTTGAGAACGCTGTACACGCTCACGCGCAAGTGTCCGGGCAGTCTCTCGATGACTTCGTCGTGGTGGAGCGCGTGGTGAGCTGCCCACGCGTTCTTGTAGTAGCCGAGGACGCCTTCGCGCACAGCTTCCGGGAAGTGCCGCATCTGCATGTACTCCTTGGCGCTGTCCACGTGGGCCATAAACTCCTGCATCCGGGCGTTGCGATGCCGGAAGATGAAGAGGAACGTGGCGAGCACGGCGGTGCTGAAGATGGCGCCGACGACCTGCGCGAAAATCACGTACAGCGTCTCGACGTTCGTGGTCGCGGCCACGTCGTAGAAGCCCGTCGTCATGACCGAGCGGGCGGCCCAGTACGCCGCTCGCCCGTACTGGCGCCCGACGCTCGTGCCGACCAAGTAATCGTCGATAGCCCAGCACGTGTAGTTCGAGCCATCTCCGGTCGGCGAGACGGCGGTTATCCCCTCCGCGGTTCCGTGTTCACCGGCTCCGGGGATCGTTGTCAACACGACGTGCGCCTTGGAGCACAGCATGAAGTCGATGCCGCACTCGAGGTGAGCGATTGTCATGTAGCCGCACGCGATCCAGTGACAAGCAGCGAGGCCCATGGAGATCGTGTTCAGCAGCACTGCGTTTCCGGTGTACTCGAGCATTTGCACGACCTTGGAGCCTGTGTACATTTGCTTGATCTCCCGTACGCACCCCGACACGCGATACAACCGGAGCAACTTCAGAATTCGCAGGATGTGGAGCGAGTTGGGGCCGAACGCCACCGCGAGTAGCTCAAATGGTACCATGGACGTTAACTCCAGCACCACAGGCCGACGGATGCCGTGGTGGCCGTGGTTCGCCGGGATAAGTGTGTTTAACGACCACGTGACTACCATGGAGTCTTTCATCCGAGAGAGAAGAGACGGCCGTCGCTCGATGGGCTTTGGGCCTTGTGTTCCTCGTTGTCGCCGCGTTCCGATGGCCCCCGTGGCGTCTGCAGCGACTGCTGCTTGTCCTCGTCGCTGCGCATCGAAGATATCTAGTAAACTCACGAACGCCGCGGCATCTGCGAGTACGTCGAGCACTGTGAACACTGTGAGCTCGGTCGTCCAGCCGGAGCTCCAGGGTTTGGTTGAGTACGGGTCGAACAGGAAGCCGACGCGTAGCGGTACGGATACGAACACGTAGAATAACTCCAGGATGACCATCCCCACGAACAGGCCGCGCTTCCTCCGTCGGTACAAACTCATGATCTGTCCTAGGAAACCTTCCCATTCGTGTTGTTTCCAGGCTTCACCGGCGGAGGACGGCGCTCGGTCCCTCATCGTCGATAGGCGAGTCATTGTTCTGCGGTGGGTCAAACGAGCCCTTGAATTCTACAGAGACGCCACCGGACGGCGTGGGGTCATTGCCCAGCGCCCCTGATACAGTGATCCACGTTAGTCGCCAAGGTGGCGAGCAGTTACCACGAAACAAATAAATAGCCACGCAATGCAAGGGGTTTCGACTCGACACGATACTATTTTAACGCCCTCATCGTTCGGGGGGAGTCGAATCACAGCAACTCTACAACTACAATTGTTTTTACTGCCAGGTCACGCGACCTTCATCATCGAGTTCGTGTTGGAAGGAGCTGGCTTTGTAGCGTTGCGGTCGTGGGATTCATTAAAGCTAATGCTGTCTGCAAGTTATCGCTTGCGCCGCCTGACGCAGCGTAAAAGTCGGTAGACCGGATAAATGGTACCCATGAGCTTCTGCGTCGCGATAATGCAAACGTACTTTGAGAGTTGCCATTGTTGCCCAGGATAGGGTAGAGACAAACGCACGAGTCATCGGGATACGCCAACAACCATCCCAACGACTGTATAGGTGCCCGAGATTCCCACAATAAACACCGCTACATGTAGGTGAGCGAATGTGCGAAGGTCTACCCCCCCTTAAATGTGGTACGCATGGGGTACAGCTCCAGTCGTACTCAAAATTATAACCGAAGACCACAGCACACCAGAAGTTCTCGAGCAAGTGTTGTTACGTCCTTGTCCAGAGCCAGCACGCGCTTAAACTTAAGCAATGTCCAGAGACTTACAAGACGTGAGAAAAAGTCACGAACACCGCGATAATAACTAGCGTAAACAATCTCGCAGCAATCGATTCCGATGTGTAGTAACCCGTCGTTGTTGCTGCTAGATCCAAGCAAACTTGAATGAGTAATCGACACCTACAGCACCAAAGCATAGCAAAACACGTTATAGATGCCTGCGGTGACTCTTTACTCTCCGTTCGTAGCTTCAAATGTACGTACCGAAGTGAACAACACGACATGCCAGAGTCACGAGCATCCAAATCATCAGTTTTCCTTGCACCAGCGCCATCTGCGTCTCTAAGACGAACGCCAGTTGGTACAGCACATTCATGCCGCACTTGCGTTGAATCAATGCGGCAAGAAGTCCAAAAGACGCAACCTGCAGTAGCCCAAAAAGAAAGACCACCGTGGCAGTGTAGCTAACATTCTGTCGCGTTACATTTTTCAGTTCGGTGTGGTATTTGGCGTTCGGTAAGTTGACCATGACCATCATGTAGTTTCCGTAGAATAGCGGAATGAAAGCCTCGAGGTAGGCCGTCAATACAAGACATTCCATCGTGTACAGCACTGCCAGTGCCTCCCGAAGAACGTTCGCATTTAGGGCTCGGCTGGCCGACGTAACCATTGATCCGTCGCGAGAAATACTCAGTTCACTGGTTTGGAGACGAATGGATCTCCGCCAGCTTGGCGCCGCTGTTGTTGGATGCACTGAGTTGGAGTGATTCCGTCTTAAAAGTTGTTGAAACTTTTTCAACGGGGAAGTCGGTTTTGGCGAGTGCTTGGAGGTGCAGGACATGGATCCCTCAAAGCCCGGCCAACAGTTGATCGAATGTGGCGCTTCCGCGACCGATTTTTCCAGCATGAAGAGCAAATTGTTATCCGCGGGTGATAGGCGATGCGATAGACACGAGCGCACGCGGATGCTCTCCGTCGTTTGAGATGCAAGTCTGTCTTGGTTTCGACACAACAAGCTCAGCGCGGCCAGTAGATCTTCTTCGGTGAAAGCGTTCGTCGTTTGGCGAAGTCTCTGCAGAATCGTATCAGTACGTCGACGCATTTTCAGCAACACCATGCACGTTTGCGCGATGTCAGTGCCTATGAGAAGGAGCATCGTCTTCCGACTCGACGCACTCTCCATGAACGTGGCCAGGTAGAGCGAGTTGTAGAAGTCCACGGTGAATATGACGGCTTCGGGCGTCAAATCTTCCAAGTCCTTGGTAAAATGAAGGACGACGTTCTTCGCTAGGAGCTTGAGAACTGGCTGGAGAAGAACGACCGGGAGGATGTAGTCGGTTGCGGCAGCCTTGTGGAACAGCAGTTGGTAGGCCGGATAAACCATGCCCATGATCTTCTGCGTCGCGATGTAACCTACACAACTCACGGAGCGCTTCCCCAGCAAGACGCACAGGAGCGTGAACAACGGAATGTAGAAGGACGGAGTCATGGTGATGTAGAAGAACGGGATCGGAAAGAATAGTGTGGAAGAGACCGTCATACTTGCAGCGGTATGGATCAATGACAGCGTCGTGATGAATACAGCAAGCTGGCGCCACGACAGCACAAATCCGTTGACCATGAACGTTCCTTGAGTGAGAAACGTGTTCGCTGTGACTGCTGACAGCATCAGGAGACGAAGCCAGAACCCATAGTTTGCAGCCCACCCGTCGGCAGGGTCCTGGAGCGGTAGTAACTCTTGTAGAATGACAAGAGCCACCATTGGCAGCGGTGTCCCGATGCATACCAGGATCACACGCGATAGTGACGTTCTTCGCCTGTACTCGTCTAGCGCTAACGATCGCTCAATAGAGTATTTGCCACCGTAGTAGCTAACTTGTAGTGAGGTCCAGACGCTCAGCAGACGACTTAAGCAAGTGTAAAGTCGATTTGGAGAGGAATTCGCGACGCATTCGTCGTCAGTGCGGTGCTCGGTCTCTTGGTCTGGAGCAGTGGAAGTCATCGCAGCATCCACACGAGCGTTTGGGGTGAGTCAGGTCGAGGAACGCGTTGAGACCAAGACTCAAAACCAGTTCACTATTCTTGTCGTGAACATGGAAACTTGACTAGCTCTCGACCGAAATACCGCCAAGTTCCATCGCAAGAGAGGCCATCAGTAGGCTTTTGATTCGTCCACCTTCATTAGCCAGATGACCGTGTCCCGGGTGTTGCAGGTACCACCCAGATTTGACCAAACACACCTTTCTTTGGGGGCTTATCCGCTGACCTTAGGGTCATTCATCCAAGAAAACTGCAGAGTAAAGTCAACACCTACGTCATGGTAAACGTTGGATTCGGTCAGTGAAAGTGGGTAAATGGAGACACAAGTTCACTGCATGAGTGAAAGCCAAACCACAGCACGTACCGAAATGAACAACTCGAAACGCTAAAATAACCAGCATCCACGTCATCACCTTGCCTTGTACCAGTGCTACTTGTGTCTCCAGAACGAAGGCAAGTTGGTATAAAACCTTCATGCCATACTTGCGCTGTAGCATTCCGGTGAGGGCTGCAAACGAGGCAAACTCGAGAATTCCAAAGATGAATACAGACTTCACCGAGTCTGCTACGTTTTCCCGCGTGATGCCTTTCAGCTCTGTATGATATTTAGCGCTTGGGAGATAGACCATCACGACCATAAAGTTGGTGTAGAACATAGCGATGCTAGCGTGCAAGTAGCAGACCAACACGAGACACTCAGAAGTAAAAAGAGCTTCCAACCCATCTCGAAAAATGTTTGAGCGGCGATACGCGAGCGAATTCTGCAGCGAACTTCGTTGGTCGGGAAATTGATCTCCAGAAAGGGAGAAAACTGCAATTGAGGAGGGAACAATCGGTTTGACACTAGTTACTCCATGCCAACGAAATAGTTTGGCTCCAATTCGCGAGACAAATTGACGCTGCTTCAACTTGAACGATGTAAGACGGACAGACGACCCGTGTAGGCAGCTACGTGAGCTCGCTCGAGAGCCTTTTCTTTCTCGTTGAGCATTCTCTAAGCGAATTAGGCAGTCTTGACTGGAGCGAGATAAATTGTGAGATAGACACGATCGTACACGGATTCCACCGAGATTTTGCTTCTCAATTCGCTCCGAACTACTGCACATGGTTCGAAGTAGATTAGCGAGTGACTCGTTGCCCCTCGTTGTTCCTGCAGCTCTATGAGCTCGTGCTAAGGTTGTGCGACTGCGTCGGTGGAGCCCGTACAACATCGACACTGACTGCACTACATCGACAGTGATGATGATTGCCACCGTTGTTGTGGAGCGCGTGCTCTGCATGCACGTAGCAAGATAGACCGCGTGAAAGAATTCAACCGTGAAAATGACCGCTTCTGGCAGCATATCCTCACTACGAACCAACGCAAGGGTGGCGATGTACTTCATGACAACTTTGATGATTGGGAGCAGTAGAATGACTGGAATTTCGTAGTATGTGTTGGACGCTGCGTAAAATATCACTTCGTAGATCGGGTACACCGCAGGCATCAGCATCTGGACGCAGATAAATTGGACATACGTTTTCATTTCCTCCGAGCGCTTCAGCATTTCCTGAACAGATTTCTTCCCAACGATAACGGTAAACCATGCAATCAGCATCGTGAAGAAGATCGGAAGTGTAGACAATGCAAAGAACGGAATAGGAAATCCAACCAGAGCTGCAATGCCCATCGAAACCACCGGATAGCTCAGTGACTGGCAGACGAATAGCAGTATCAGCTGACGCGAGGTGATAGTGGCGGTCCGAACGATAATCTTTGCCTGAACAGCCATTGTACTGCTCACGACACCCGCTAATATCCCAACACGCATCCAGAATCCATAATTTACTCTCCAGCCATCTCTCGGGTCACTTAAGGGCAGGGATTCTTGAGAAAGAACCAGAAGAACCATTGGCACCAAAGTTCCAGCCACCACAATTGCCACACGTACTAGCGAAGTGTGTTCGATGTACTCCTCCAGCGCGAATAACCGTTCAACCGAGTACTTAGTTCCTCGGTAGCTCACTTGGAGGGATTGCCAGCGATGGTACAGCGTGTATGAACCCATTTGCAGCCTGCGAAGACAATTTCCCACTGAGGTGGAGTGGATCAACCTGGATGACGATTGTTGAGGTGGCGATAGAGCGATCATGGCCGCCTACCCAACTAGCATGAACTGGGTGGTACAACCTCCAGTCAGTGTGAGGCATGTGCATGTATCTCGTTCTATTTCGGAGAATCAAGATAAACGAAGCTTCTGTTGAAACGTCTGCTCTTGAGAGCATTTCAAGAAGAACCTATACGATGAATAGCTTTGATGTGGGTGCGTAATTGCATAAGCTTGAACTGATATTATACAAAAATATTCATAAGCGAGGTCTAACGAAGACCTCGTTAATGAATGAAATGATCTTTTCTTTGCCACAAGTTCTAAATCGACTAGGAATCGTTGGTACCAATACAACAAATACGTGCATTGCACTACATTTCCTGGCGGATCGGAGTGTTACTACGTTAATTGTTTACTATTAATTGGTTTTCGTCTGAGTCCATGAAAATCTGAACATCAACACCTTATCACTCAAAACTACGATGTGTATTTCCAGGTTCTGACTGATGAGCTCAAGTAGCTCAAACGTAACACACATGGGCCACCACAATGGAACATGTACACCCATCCTCAAAACTAGAGGGTAGAGGGTGGGTATACTTGTTATCGGATACACATGATCATCTGTAGTCGGACATGTTATAGTCGACTCCAACGATTTATAACTCTCCTTGGAATCTAGCATGCATTGCGTCTGGATGGCTGCGAGTATCCTCTACTACGAAGCCACCTTGACGGTGAGCTTCAAAAATCCTGCCGTGTCGACGGGGCACTTACATGTCGCCAGTCAACTCTTTGGGACAATCGATGGAGTCACGATATCATCTCGACAGGTTGAGCTGGTCGCAGTTGCAGTGATGACGGCGTACACGGCTCTTTCAGTGGTAATTGCTGCTAACTTGTTCTGTTCATGACTATAGCCACGACCTTGCCGTTTCTTTTCCTCGTCACCTTCTTCTTTCGGTTATCCGTCGGCGGTCGAGTTATCCACGAAATAATGAGACATCGAGAACAACTGCTCCGATTACACTCTTCCTAGCGGCACAGATACTCCTGTCTGTCATGTAGCCGGCGTACCAGGTACTTCTCCAGGCTGCTGCTGAGACTGGATACGATGTGTTTGTCCTTGGGCTTCTACCCGTCCTGAAGCTTCTCATGCGAAACCTCATCTCTCGCATGGATGATATGATGCCCGAAACGGTCACCTTCACCGTCGACTTCTTTAACGCGTTCTACATCGCAACGAGCATGCAGAACGCCTCGTCCACGACAACTGTGATCGTCATTGTGGCAGCCGATCTAGTTAACACGGCTTCGGCGTTGAAAAGTCTGCATGTGCGTACGTCCAGTCTGATGAGGCAGCTCGGCGCGGAAGATGCTGTTCCACATCTACCTGACCTGCTTGAGAAAGCTCTCTCGCTTTGCCGGCATTGCGACAAATTCAACAGCGTCGAACGTGCCCAGCTTCAGTTTCGATCGTGTAATCCATATCGGTTATCGCCAGAAAACAGGGACCTTCTTGATCGTCTCGACAAACCTGCAGGATGTCATCCTCCTACCAAGATCCGGTCTTTTGGTCGTCTTGGACGTAGCTCTACAGCTGACAAACCAACGTGAGCAGACGGAATAATGTCATACTACTAGTAGTACACCCCTTTGTGGTGAAAACCGGCAGGACCAGAGCTGAACAGAGCGCAATTTCCAAACCACCGAGACATTCCAAGGAACTCTGTGAGGTCTTAGAGATCCTATTTACATCCGAGTGCCTTGTGCTGTCGGAGTACCTGGAAGCATTTGTGTCCGTCCTGTACGCGAATTATGTCGTGGCGATGGTTCGCCTTCCGAGCGCAAAATACCACTCGGAGTTGGCTGGTATCATGACCTTGGACCACCGTATCATGCTCCGCAAGCACCTCTGCAACATCGTAAAGGTTGGTGGAGTTGTTCGGTCGGCCGCCTCAAGCGAGTTTGGCTGTCCACACAGATGAGCCACCGTGGGCAATACTCGATCGAGCGCCTACTAGCACTAGCCGAATACACCCAGACAACGTCATGGGCCCGAGTTCTTTTTTATGTATAGGGACCCCACTGCCAGTTTTCGTCCTGGTTCTTGTCCAAGAATCAGTGCCACTGCAAGATCCGACGGGTGGGTGGCGTGTGAATTATGGTATTTGGTCTGCGGGGTACTTGTTAGCGGTGTGGTAGCACGCATGATCGTGGTGAGGCGTTCCGAAAACGGAGAGAGCAGCATGCACTTGCGATACCAAACGGAGTAAAAGCGTTCTGTCTTCGAACTTGGGTCGCTATATTCAAGTTCGTGTGGAGAAGCTATTTTCTCGACGTCCGACGGCCTTTTCGAGCTTTTATACCTTATCGGCCGAATCGACTTTACCATCGCTACCGTTGTGGAGGAACGCGATGTTCCTGAGCCGGAACGTCAAACGCTTTGCTTGCCTTCTTGGCTTCTACATTAAGAAAGTTAGATACTCAAATCGAAGACCGATTAATACTCAACTCTTCATCGGAAAGGTAGGCAATAACGGGAACAAACAATCCGGCGAAGAAGAGTCCAGCCGTGTGGATGAAATTACGCGCGATTTCTACTCGAAGCAGCGTAGTCAATCCTATGCGTTCTACCCATCCTCCGACACATTCACTCTTCCATCTCGGGCCTAGAAGAATAATTGCGGAGTTCTGAGCGTCCGCATCCGAAGTTAGTGCCGTGCCATCACGAGCAAGGTTTTTGACAGGGGTCGAACTTTAGCACGAGTGATAGTGCTGCCGGTGCTGAGCATTCGGGGAAATCTGGGATACAAAATACGATCTCAAAATGAGGACTACATGTACAGAAAAGAGAACCATACACGTTTTCTTTTATCTGCGTTGTTTGCCAAAGCACGAGTATTGATTATCCCAACGGGGTCCAGAACCTTGGAAACCCAAGTCGAACAAATTCAAAATTGAAGTCAACCCCTGGTCCAAGTAAAAGTAATGGTTAACCCAAGGACCATGAAAAGGAAAAGAACCCGATATCAATCCCCCTATGAAGCTTACCGAAATGTATCACCCGAAAGGATAACGTTATCACCATCCAAAGCATCATCTTGCACTGAATCAGTGATCTCTGGGTCTCCAGCACGAATCCAAGTTGGTACAGCGCCTCCATTCCACAGTTCCGCTTGATCACCACCACAAGTAGCACGAACGCTACGATCTGTAGTAGCCCAAATGCAAAGAGGGGGAGGATCGTAGCTCCAACGTTTTCGTGTGTGACGCCTTTCATCTCTGTGTGGTACTGGGCATTATTGAGATGCACCATAATCAGCATGTAGCTGCAATAGAATAAAGGCATGAATGCTTCCACGTACGCGGTGATGATCAGACACTCGGTCGTGAAAAGAGTTTCTAGAGACTCTAACAGAATTGTAGAGCGCTGTAAATTTGGATGCCGGCGGGATAGTTTGTTCTTCACTGGTTGAGGAAAAACATTTGGATATAGAATGCTTGGATTTCGAGGACCAACGGAAAATTCTGATGAAGCTTGGACGTTTACAGGTTCTGCTGCCGCTTCCTGGATAATTTCATCCAAGCTTTCGAGTACGCGCTTACTCATCATGGAAATGTGATGCGGCAGGCATGACCGCTTCCGAATGCCTGTATATGCCTGCTTCCTAAAACTTGCCGGATTTCGACACAAGATGCAAATCATAGTCAGCATATTGTCCTTGTCAGCTACGTGCTGTACAGTTCGACGGAGTCTCGACAAAATGCTGGTTGTACGTCGTTGCATTCCATACAACGTTATGATGGTCTGGGATAAATCCGTGATTGTGATCGCCGACACAGTGATCGCTGAAGACGCGCTTTGCATGCAGGTGGCAACGTAGACCGCATTGAAGAAATCCGCCGTAAAAATGACCTCCACGGGAATCATATCCTCTAAGCTCTTTGCATAATGCAGCACAACGTTCTTTATCATCACTTTGATCACAGGTAGGAGTAGGATGACAGGAAGCTGGTAGCGAGTCCCTTCTGCAGCGCGAAACAACATTTCGTAGACCGGGAAAATGAATACGGTGGACGTCTGGGCACACACAAAACGAACGCATCGACTCACTTGACCCCGGTGCGTTAGCATTTGGCTCATCGCACGAGCCCCCACAACAATACGAACTGAAGTGATCAGCAGACCGTAAAATGGAGGTGCCACAAACAAGACGAAAAATGGGATGGGGAACACGAAATGTGCTGCTACAACCGCCGCAAGGGCTACGACGGACGCTGGCACGCATAGGTAGAGTAGAAGCAGTTGACTCGTAGACACGGCAAAGTCGTCAATGAGGTAGGTGGCTTGGACCACTACGGCGTGCGTCGTGACGCAGGCCAAGACCGCTGTCCGAATCCACATCCCGTAATTCGCACTCCATCCTTCACTTAGCGCTTGGAGCGGGATCAATTCTTGTCCGTAGACTAGCGCAACCATTGGCAGTGGCGTCGCAACAAATACTAGCAAAACCCGAGCGAGCGAGGTATTGGTGGTGTACTCGTTGAGAGCGAGCACGCGATGGATGGAATACTTGCCACCATAATAGCTGACCTGCATGCGCTTCCAGAGCCGAAGTAGCTTGGACGCTCGGGCGATCCAACGACTTTGACTCGGGATCTGCGATGTCGCTCGGGTCAAGTTGTTCACCAGGTCTGACGTTGGTGCAACGGAGACCATCCCAATCGTAGGACAGTCAGTAGTCGAACGTTGAAAGAGCGAAAGGCATTGGTGGTTTCGTGGGCTGGAATACTCAAAATACAGCGCCTAAACAAAGCAAGTAGTGACTGAGCGAGGTCAACGTGTGTTGATTTCCTGCTCGTGCATCATTTATTTACTTGAATTACATCCCCAACTCATTGATCCTTCATCGTTGAACAGATTATCGTTACTTTACACAGCGATGTCATGTTGTTGCCTGTGAGTAGGACACCAACCTCTTTGTGAGCATTGCCGTCTGGGACGTATTGCGTTCTTCATCACCACTCGCGCGTATTTGTTAGGGCCTTCAGGAGTGCGAGCTCGTTATCGGGTGAAGTATAGCATCTAGACAACACGGGGAGTCCGGAGTCCGCAACGACCGTATTCGACCCCTTGGTTTGCTCCACTTGACCACTATAAGGACACGGAGAAGCCGGCGAAAAACCGAATACCAAGCAGCACCCCAGGAAAGCCGTCAGAACTCTTCTTTTTTCAAGGCAAAGTCCTGCTGATTTCCACCTAGTTCGCGGACGGGTTGTTTGACTATAGCTTGGCGCCCCACGAAAGTGATCACACTATGAGAACAGCTCGTTCAGCAGCAGCAAGGGAGCAGATCTCGTTCAGATCAGGAGCGTTGCCGAAGTCATGAAGGTTGAAGCGCTCGATGGAGGCTAACCGGGTGGTCTTCGAGATCAGGAATCGAGTTTGATCAATTCGCTCGACAGCTTCGTTCGAGATTTTTGTGGGGTTATCAAGGGCTGGATACGGCCGTGCCTTGACAATAGGCAGTTCGAGAGATCGAAGCACCATCGCACCCACGTCTTTCGTTTGTGACCCCAGTGATTTCGGTCTGATATTGTGCGCTTGCACCATTGCCAGCATGAGCCACTGTAGAGCAAAGGAACCACAACTTCGAAATGATTACCGACAATTTGACATTCATGGATGAAGAGCACTTCGATGGTGTCTTCCAGAGTGATAGGTCGAGAATCTTTTAGAATATCGGACCGCCGACTCGATGGGGTGAGTGTGTCCTACTGACCCGCTTTCGGGTACAAAGCAAACCAATCTGCCGAAGCCTCATACGTCCCATGGTGGATATCTTGAAAAGCCTACCAATTTGCACTTGATATAATCTCCTTGTCCACTGTTGTGAACACAGGATGCTGACGTCCCGTTTAGTGGCGCGGACATTACTTGCTTATCTGGCTGAAGATATGAATTTGACGCCGTGAAGTACAAGGATTGTCGTATTGGGCAAGTAGGTGGATTATTCATTATATTCCTGTTTCGTGAATTGAAATGTGAAATCGACGCCTGCAGCAACATAAGGAGTCACAAATATAATCAAGCTGCGCAGAGTTTTGTAGCAGGATAGCAAGCAACTCAACCTACCAAAGTGCACCACTCGAAAACATAATGTGACAAGAAGCCATAAAATCAGTTTGCCTTGTATCAGTGGCATTTGCGTCTCCAATACAAATGCGAGTTGATACAACATCTTCATCCCACAGTTGCACTTGATCACAACTGCCAACATAATGAACGTCACCATCTGAAGCAGTCCAAATACAAATACAGGGACTACTGTTGTGCCAACATTCTCCGGTGTGACGTCGGCCATCTCCAAGTGGTAACGTGCACTCGGTAGGTGGGTCATCACAAGCATGTAGCAGCAGTAGAAAAAGGGAACAATAGCCTCTATGTAGGCGGTGACAATAATGCACTCAGTGGTAAAAAGCACCTCGAGGGTCTCGCGCAAAATGGTAGGACGATGAGTGGCCAAGATCTGACCGCTATTTTGGCCGTGCACTGATTGTCTTTCGTCTGCCCATGCTGGCTTGCTCGCACCAGAGTTCCAGGGATGAATCGCGTCGCTGCGTCGTTGGACGAAAATACTGCGGAACTTGCGATCAATGGGATTGTTGGCAGGAGCTGCGATGGAATGAACGCTTGGAGAAGACGCGAGCTTGGGCAATCTAGGAGCTTGATCAACACCTGAAATGCTTTGGCTTGGAACAGTTTCCAGTCTACTCAAAAGCTCATTATTTTCTTCCGCTAGGGTGAGCGGAAGGCACGATCGTACGTGAATATTGTTGCGGGTCTGTTTCTCAAACGTCGTAGGATCTCGACACAATGAGGCTCAGCAAGTTGTCGCATTCGGGACTGTTGTCAATGCTCTGACGAAGTCGTGTTAGAATTGTGGCGGTGCGATGATGCAAGCCGTAGAGCATGGTAAGTGTCTGAGATAGATCGGTGACGGTTATCGCTGAAATTGTCGTTGCGGAGGACGCACTCTGCATACATGTCGCCACGTAAATGGCATTGAAGAAATCCACCGTAAAAATGACAGCTTCAGGCAACATGTCCTCCATGCTACTCATACAGCGACGAACTACGTTTTTCACAACCACCTTGATGAAGGGTAAGAGAAGAATGACTGGAAGCTGGTATGACGAACCTTTGGCAACGCGAAACAACGTCTCGTAAGCGGGATACGTCAATACCATCGTATTTTGAACCGCAACGAAGGTGGTGTACCGGATCAGTTGGGCACGCTGTTCCAACACTTGACGAAGGATGTGAATCCCCAGAATGAGCCGATATGAGATGATCAGTGCCACATTAAACACCGGAGCCAGCGTCAACACGAAAAAAGGTATTGGAAAAATGAGCCTGGCTGAGATCCCTACTGCAAACGCAGTAAAGAGGAGTGCTGTGCAAGCGCACATGACAGCCATCCTAGGCGCAGAGATCACAACGCCATCGATGAGATACGTCGCCTGGGTTGTCAGCGTGTGCGCAACGGCGAAAGACAAGATCCCGGATCGAATCCAAAACCCAAAGTTTGCACGCCATCCCGCTGTTGGATCTTGAAGTGGCACCAGCGCCTGAATGCTCACAAACGCGACCATCGGTAGAGGCGTTCCAATGCACACGGTAAGCACGCGGGCCAGCGACGCAGTCCTTGTGTAGGCATCTAGCGCGAGTAGCCGATGGATGGAGTATTTCCCGCCGTAGTAGCTGACTTGCAGGTGTTTCCAGCCGTGGAGAACGCTCGAAAGCCATTTCGATAGAGATGTTGAACGCATTCAATCCCCCGCGCTTAATTGCTATCGACTGGAGCTCGCGTCGATATGTTCTTGTCCAGGAATAAAGAGTACGGCAGCCTATTTTTCGACGTCGCCACATAAATATTGATGTTGCTGCGTGTGTTGCCAACAATTTTTATACTAAACACCAAAGACTATCCTAAAATAACCTGCTTCGAGTACTCTCTGTAGAACTTCAAATAGCCCAGATACGTCTGCCAATTGGCGTAGGCCTTCGCTTCGCCCGTCGCCGGCAGCCCTAATGTCACGCGCACCTGTTGGATAGTTTTCCCGTCCAGAAACCACCCCTTATAGATGAGCTTCTGCTTGATGGCCGCGACTTTAGCGGCATTTGCAGCCGCCAGTTCTTTCTCGCTTAGAAACTCCAAATACTTGAGGTACTTTCCCCAGTTCGCGTAGCTCACTGCTTCGCCTTTCGCTGGAAGCCCCATCATTAATCGGACGTCCGCCTTCGTTTTGCCCCCCTCGAACCAGTGCTGATAGGCCGCCCGCAGCACAGCATCCTTCCAGTTCTCATCCATTCTGGCGAACGTTGCGGGGTTGATTGCCCTCTCTTCCGGGTTGTCGTCCTCGTCGGTCCTCAGCAACCGCTTGTGGCAGTTCTCGTCCTCGACCGTAGGTTCAAGTGGTGGGAAAAGGTCGGAACCAACGACCTTCGACGCCTTGAGTGGGTCCGAGTGCGCGACCACGGCCAGAGCGCCGCTGCATGTCAAAGCGGCGGCTGCGACCACTACAGCAAAGCTGCAAGAGCGCATGGTCGCCAGTCAGTACTACTCTCAGTAGGGCACGCGCTTGGAGGAACGCAAAAGCAGAACTGAATACTTGAGTCCGGGAACCAGTATGTCATTGACAGGGCACAGTTGAGGACAACAGTCGGGGACACACTGTACAGTGTGTCCTCAGTCAGCTGAGCCCTGTCGCCGACGGCGACTATACATGTAATGGATCAGGGCAACGACAGACGTGGAAGGGTATGGACAATTCCGGGATCTGCTGACCCAGGACCGGCACTCCCAATGCAGGAGACTGTTATCAATACTCATCGTGTCTCTCTGAGGTTTGACGCTACAATGAAATGCAGCGCTAACATACACGACTCAACTTGAGTCTCAAGAGTGGTGCAGCTTCAGTCTCCGAGGGGACAACTGGCTGTCCTTCTCCTTTCCTGGAAACCAGATTCGACTACCAAGCTTCGAGGGCGCGTCTGTATCAGCGCTGCTCACTGCGTGTTCGCTCGGCGAACTTCGCTGGACCGCATGCTCACAGGCAGAAGCGGGTCATAATGTACATAATATGTCCGCATGGACTACAGATTCCGCTGATCCTTTTGAACAGTACCACTCTTGCAAGTTCATGGAGGTTATAAGGTAAGTTAAAGAAATGTGGTATCGCAATTCGCGATTTGCATATCTCAAAAAAAACCGTCTAAGCCGGCGAGAATGTGCTGGGGCAACCGGGATATGGCGAGGAAGACAGCCTCGTGGACTGATCGGACGGAATGCAGGCCTACACGGAGCACATAAGCTGCGGAGGCTGCGCGCCGCGAGTTCCGTGACGTCAGTGGTGACATCGGCGCCTTCTATCGAGGAGAGCGAGCAGATCACGACGTACACGGTGCCTTCCTCCACGCAGGTCACGGGCGAGTCCAGGCACTGAAGTGCATCGCTTTGAATGGAGCTACTCGAGGACAACCCCTCACTTTGCTCAACTGTCAGCCACTTGTCCTTCGTTTACTGTTAGCTCGCCGCCATGGTACTTGTCCGGTGCGAGGGTGCTTGTATTTTTTTTTTAAATAATTATTTTTTAAAAATTGTATTCGAACTGAGATACGAGGTACCCTGTCTAAACTGATTTGACGATATAACAGTTAGTAAAGGGTATTCATTGATCGTGTTCAAAAGGCTCAGCGGTATCTGTAAACCCTAGAACGGGTACCGTACCCATAGTAGTTCTTAAAGTTGCGCTTCTGTTGCACTAAGGTGGACCGGCCTGTTAACCTATGTGTACCACATGAATACCCAGGCAAAACTCGAACCTGTCGCCACCACTACACACGATGGCGGCGCGCGCATCGCCTCTGCTAAGAGGCCTGCAGCGCTCGCTCCGTCGCGTCTCCAGCGCCCGCCCGCCGTCCACACCTTCTGCAGCGGCACTACTATCTGCCTCTCTGTCCACAGCCTCCAGCGCGCCCTCCAAGCCGCGCAAGAAGCAGGCCCGCCTGGCCACCCTGCCTGTATTTTGGCCAATCACGGGCGTCGACGAGCCGCCGCAGTTGCGTGCGCACGAAGTGGACATCGTCAACCGCCTCTTCAAGGTGGACAGCACCCTGATAACGTCCACATCAGACCCGAACGACCTCCCAGAGTGGGACGTGCCTGAAATCGCATTCGCCGGTCGCTCCAACGCCGGGAAGTCGTCCTTAATCAACGCCCTGACCGGCCAGAGGACGCTCGTGCGGACGTCCAAGACGCCGGGACGCACGCAGCAGCTGCACTTCCTCAGTGTGGGCGGGAAAAAGGGCAGTCTCCCGGAGCTGGCCCTCGTGGACATGCCCGGCTTCGGCTTCGCCACGGCCCCGAAGAAGGTGGTGGACGAGTGGCACGCGCTGGTGGGCGGCTATGTGGACAACCGCCGTGGGACCAACCTGCGCACGACGATGCTGCTGATTGACGCGCGTCGCGGCCTCGGACCGGCGGATTTCGACTTCATGGACTTCCTGCACGAGCTGGGGGCGCTGTACCAAGTCGTGTTCACCAAGGCGGACGCGGCCACGAGGAGCGAGCTGGAGAAGCAGATCCAGAAGGCGCAGGACGTGGCGCTGCGTGCGGAACGGATGGTAAATCATCCGAGATGGACACTTTAGTGGACAGTGGTGGACTGATGTGGACGTTTGTGTGTGCTGCTAGAGTATGAACCCGATTATCCAGGTGACGAGTGTGAAGGAAGGCTTTGGGATCAAGGAGCTGCAGCGGCAGCTTGTGGGCATGACGGGGCTCGTAGCGGCGGAGTAGAGGTGTGGCTGCGGATGAGGACAAAACAACAGTTTTCACGTGATGGATCTGTGTCTAGTTTGTTGATATGCTCACTAGGTCGACGAGTTTGCTGGATGCGTACGACTCCGGCTCGGAGCGTCCAGGACTTGTGTCGGAATCTTCATCAGATTTCATGTCGTCGTTCACCTGCCGCCGAGACCTTCGCCGCAGTGATAATTGCCGCCGCAGCTCGCCGTCGCGACCGGAAAGCTGCAGAGCCGGCAGTTCGGAGCGTATTCGAGCCAAGTTGAAGTGGGATTTCTCCTCGACCCCACCAGAAAAATCCTGGTCGTACGCTGGTGCAGTTTTGAGCATGCGTGGGACGCCGCGATTGCCGTCTAGAACGCTGGGAAGCACCGGTAACGTGCCGCTCGGAGTGTTCGGATGCGTCGGTATTGGACAGAGGCGCATTTTCGCTCGCGAAGAAGCTAAATCGGCGTTCATCGTGGCTTGGAGGATCGCGCTAGATACGCTTTTGGGGGTCTCGTAGGAGCTCTTTGGGCGCGCACTTTTGCTTTTCGTGCATCTAGCGCTCTTTGCTCTTTTTGCTGGTGGTTTCGCGATTGGTTCAGAGTCTGTGTTTGGCAGCTCGGCGAAATCTGGAGAAAAAGTGGCTGCATCTTCA
The DNA here is from genome assembly GCA_019155715.1 of Phytophthora pseudosyringae. Classification (NCBI taxonomy): domain Eukaryota; phylum Oomycota; class Peronosporomycetes; order Peronosporales; family Peronosporaceae; genus Phytophthora; species Phytophthora pseudosyringae. The sequence goes on along the minus strand of JAGDFM010000160.1, from coordinate 26,611 downwards.
GATTTCGGATCCAAAGGCGGACTTGTTGTTGCTGAATAGGTTCGTCTGAGCTGTGGCGTATTCTTGTGCTTTTCCTTCTTCTTCTTGCTTTTGGTTTCCGCTTTCCTTGACGTTTGACCGATCACTGACTTTGACTTTGACGACATGCTTCCTCTTCGGTGTTTTGGTCTTATAGATTTCTTTCGGGAAAGGCCAGGTGGCGATGACTTTCTGACAGGAAGCTCTTCTGGCGCGGTTGAATGACCGTCGCCTCCGTCAGTCTGTTCAATGTCTTCCTCTTGCTGTTCCTTTCGTTCACTGATACAGCGTGGACTGCGCTGTTGCTGCTCTTCGCCCTCGGGACTGGGTGGAATTGGCTCCTCCTCGGCACCCGAAAGATCCGAATCGAACGCGGCAGAGCCATGGTCGTCGTCGGAACCAACGTGGTCATTCGTTTCTGAACCAGCATCGGCGAACAACGCTGAAATGGCTGCCTCGCAGTCAAGTAGCAGGTCCCTCGCCTGTCGACTTTCTTCGTCCTCGACTTCTACGCGCAGCAATGCTTCTGTAACGCGCGCTTGGGCTGCTTGGTGACTGGTTGCAGATGATACGTCGAGGTTCGCCAGCTTCTCCCGATCGAGAGCTGCTTGCCGTGTTCGTTCCGCGTCCAGCGCCTTGACTTGAGCAGTGAGACCATAGTAAACTAGCAAGCTCTGACACCAGGATCGCCCCATTTCTTCAAGGTCCCACGTAGAGAACTGAGTGTCCTTACGCACACCAATGTCCGGTCCACAGAAACTTGCTTCGAGCGTGTAGCTGTTCGTCACGCCCAGCTCCTGATTCACTACTACTCGCGCTGTGGTGACCTTGGATTTGTGAACACTGAAGTCGCAGTTGGCGAAGGAGAAGCTTGGAGCGTGTCGTGCAACAATCATGGGGAATACGCGTGGATCGGTTTTGACACCAGTGTTGGTGGTGGTGACAGTACTTGTGGCTGCGGAAGCTGAAGCTTTTGACCCGTCGGAGCTGCTGGATTTGTTCTTGGACGTGTAGCACCCGTAGGTGAAGATGTTACGATTGATACTGTGTCCGTGGAGGTCGCAGTAGATTGCCACTCGTCCGCGCGACTGGAAGTGTGCCAGCTGTTGCTTGAGATGGTATATCGTGGGAAAGAGCTGTTCGATGGGACTGCTCCACTTTCGATTGAGGTCCCAACCCGCTAGACTAACACGGGTATTGCCGTTGATGACTCCGTCCGGATTGAGCATCGGGATTACCTTGAAGATGAAGTTTCGTCGTAGCACGGTAGCACCGGTACTTGGGCCTGTGAGGTAATTCAGCATCCCCTGCATCATCCAACTGCTGTTTGGTTCACCAGGGTGCACTCGGGCGGACAATACGATGACTGGAGAACATACAGCGATCAGTTCTGGGCGGGAGATACAACACCGATTAACCGCAAGCGCTACTTACTTCGTCGTTCGTCGTGTGGAAGCCCTTCCTTCCCTGGCGACGTGATGGAAAGCAGATCACACGAGTTTCCAGCAAGACTTCGACAAAGTTCTGTGCGTCGAAATGTCTGTGAGTGCAGTATATCGTGCTCCAGCTGATCCAAGTACTCGAGTAAATCTATGAGGAGGATCACGGAACAGCACACTCATCCCGGGTAAACACGGAGCTTTCGGAGCTTAGCAGGTGCAAATGCAAGGCGTACCGGTGTATGTGTACGGCTGGATGCAAGCGAAGTACACACTGTCGTTCTTGTGCTCAAATTCGTACTGGAAGGCCAGTGCGTTGGCACCCGCGGGGGCCATGGGCGACACCACGGCGTCATATCTCACGTGATTGCCTCGATGCCTCCATCCAAACCCTTTCGTGGCTGCGTCCTGTTCCGAGTACACGACCGGCTGCAAGCCTTGACCAAAAAGAGCGCCGCTTTTCGCGAGGTTCACGAGTGCAAAGCGGTACGTGACGCCAGGCCTCCCATTACGCACTTCAAAGTAAAACCACTGACGGTAGGCTCCATTTTTGACGTCAGGGTGGATCAGCAACTCGTACTCTTGTTGACGAAGCCGAGACGCAGACGTTGTGCTTGGTGCTTTGCGTAGGATTCGTTCTGCTCGCAGCAGATTGCCGCTTTCGAAGAGGGAGTCGAAGATAAGCGTGTCGTCGGGGGCGTTGCTGTCTCGGAAGACGTCGGGCTGGTTGTACTCGTACACATGAAGGCGCCTAAGCACCTCGAGCTCTTCGTACTCGTCTGCTTCGCAGTCCAGCAGCGACCGGCTTTCTCGAAGAATTGGTTCTGGTGTAGGAGGCTGCAAGCCGTCGATTTCGACGGATGCACCACCTGCTTTGGCTCTCACGGCTGCGATTGCTACGGCGTTGGGGAGATGTCTGCGAACTGGCAGATTCGTCGGACGTTCTCCTGGAAGACCGGTCCGAGCTAGTCGTGATTCCTCGGGCAAGTTGATCAGAGGCAGGGGAGGTGGCACCAGGATGGACTGACTGGCAACCTTGCGGAAGCGATTGACGCGCGGGTTGACGCTGGACATTGTCGTGCAAGAGCTTTCGACGAGGTGGGGGGGGGGATCAACGCGAACACACGCACACTTGAATGACAAAAAGGACGAACAACGATTTGGCGGAGCAGCTCGACCCGATGGTGCCGTGCTCTTGTGTTATTTCGGCGTCGAGCGAGCCGAACTGGCAACCGCCCAGGAATTCCTTTGCTTGTGCCGTTACAAGCTACGACGCGACTCGACGCCTCTGCAGGGTGCAAACGCCCCCCACATTCCGCTTGGACGCACAGCAGGAGTTTTTCGACGCACCATGGCGAGCAGGTATGCTGCTCTTTCGGATGCGTTGATTGATAGGTACATGCGAAGGTAACACACGCGGTGTGGGGTGGTAGTACGTATGACCAGCGATGGCAGGAAGCCATGTCGGAGCTCAACGAGCAGGTTCACATTGAGGATCACACGCTCGGCGACGGTCCGGACGGAGGTCCAAATGAGCCGGTGCGTCCTAGTTGGAGTGTTGCTTAGAAGGGTGGACGCTTACCGTTTGCTGTTCTTGTACAGCCGCCACAAGCGACGATCGTGGAGGCGTTCCAGCACTACGCGTGTCTGTACATCAAGTACATTCAGATCCTGTCGCGCCTGTCGGAGTGCTACGATCAAATGGTGCATCCGCAGAAGCGCATCGACGTGAAGCAGGTGATCGAGGTGGTCGCCACCCGCGTCGTGGAGCTCAAGCACCTGCTAGTCAAGTGGAACCCTCCCAATCCCGACGTCATGACGCAGCCGGAGCGAAGCTTCCCGTGGGAATACGTCAATTTGGACGACATTCTCGTGGATCTCAAGCTGCCCCCGGAGACGCTGGAGATCCCGGTGCCCCAGTCGTTCCTGGATGATCAGCAGGAGGACTTGATGCGTCGCGAGCGGCTCGTCAAAGGTTACATGAAGCTGAAACACGGTGTCGATGCCATCCCGCTGGACGCGATGAAGGTCGCTCAAGCTGCGCTTGCCGGTGGTGCGGGCGTCATGTCGCTCGACGAAGCTATCGCCGCCATCCAGAAGAACGAGAGAGGCCGTCAAGGTCGCCAACGTGGCTTGCTCGTGCAAGAGTTGCGCGAAGAGGAGCGCCAGCGGAAGCTCTACGAAGCAGCTCAAGGTGCACCCGAAATGGACCCCGACATCGCGGCAGCGAACATCCAGCGCATGTTCCGCGGCTTCTGGTCTCGTGCCGCCGCAGCTCGTGAACGCGACGCAGAGCTTGTTTTCATCGGCATGAAGGCTCCAGCTACGGACCGCTCGACGCTCGAGAAGAGACTGGCCGATGCTCGCCTGCAGCGACGCGCAGAGCAGCTGGATAACAAAGAGGAGTACGAACGTGCGCTGGTCGAGCTGCACGGGGTGGTCACCAACGAAGAGGGCCCGTTCATGAAGGAGATGATGCTGGAGGAGCGGCGTCGCTGGATCACGGATGTTATGGCCACCGGGCAGCTACCGGAAGACCTTACTGGCTTTTACGCCGCCCTGAAGGGAGAAGGCAGCCCCGAGGACATCGCCAAGGCCCAGGCGAAGGAGGAAGAGGACGCGAAAGCGAAAGCTGCAGCTGATAAGAAGGGGGCCAAAGGTGCCAAGGGCAAGAAGGAAGACAAGAAAGGCGGCAAAGGAGCCAAGGGCAAAGGAGCCAAGGATGCTAAGGAGAAGGTGGAGGAAGCCCCAGAGAAGCCCCCTCCACTGACGGGCCCTTCGGAGCTGTGCAAGAAACTTGCAGGTGGCGTGACGCAGTACGAGAAGGTGTGGCTGGAGCGTGAGGAGCTGGACAATTTCTACCAGAAGTACGACGTCGCCTTGGCGAAGGATGTCGTTCGCGGCCCAGTGGAAGTCCAGGTGCGTCAGCAGGTGGACGAGATGCTTGTGCTGCAGCTTGTGAACATCAAGGCTCAGCTCGAGGCGGCAGCTTCCTCTGGTAAGAAAGGCAAGAAAGGAGGCAAGAAGGGCAAAGGCAAAAAGGGCGGCAAGAAGAGCAAGAAAGGCAAGAAGGACGGCAAAGGCAAGAAGGGGAAGCCGCTGCCCGGCGAGAAGATCGCCGAGCTGAAAGGCCGAGCTCCCGACTCGTTCCTGAGCGTGCTCGTGGAACACCAGATCGTGCACGCGCCACGCCCTGGAGTTCGCGTGCGCGACTTCGTGGGCAGCTTCAACTTCTTGGGCACCGTCTACCAGCACTGCGAACGGCGTGACCGCTTGGGGAACTGGGTGCCCCAGGACCCGTCTGCAGCGCAACTGCGACAGTCTCTCACGGAGTATGGCGTTCTGCCCATGGGGTCTCCTTTCGTCCGAGTCCGCACTCCTCTGGTCCGGTCGATCATGCTGTACGGCCCCCGTGGGTCTGGCAAAACGATGCTGGTGAGTGCTCTGGCCAACGAGACGGGAGCTCTCGTCCTCAACTTGTCGCCTAGTAACCTCGTCGGCAAGTTTGCAGGCAAGACGGGCCCCACAAAGCTGGTGCACATGGCGTTTGTCTTGGCCAAAGCTGCCACGCTGCAGCCCATTATCATCTACATCGACGAGTGCGAGCAGGTTTTTGCAGGTGGAGGCGGCAAGAAGAGCAAATCTGCAGCCAATTCCGAGGGCCCCGCTCGGTTCAAGAAGGACCTCTTGCTGTACATTAAATCTGCGTTGGAGCCGGCCGACCGCGTGCTGGTTGTGGGCACGTCGGCAGACCCTGGAGTCGCCGAGGTGAAGGACTTGCGCAGCTTCTTCGACAAGTTCCTGCACGTGCCGTACCCCGACTACGCGTCACGCGTGCTGCTGTGGAAGCATGCGTTGCGCACCACGATTGCTGCGCATGCCGCCACGCTGGGGCTGTCGTCTGCAGCGACGACTGCTGCGCTTGCTGCTGCATCCTCTTCATCGTCTGTAGGGGCTTCGCTCGGACCAGCGGCTCCGAATCACGACCGTCGCAGTCGGGAGCCGCTGGATATCTCTACGTTAGCGCACATCTCGGAAGGCTACTCGTCCGGAAGCATCGTGCGGGCTGTGCAAAACACGCTGACCCCTCGACGAGTGGAGTGTCTGGAGAAGAGAGCGCTCCGAGAGGAGGAGTTCCTTGGTGCTCTGTCGCGACAGACCGCCACGTTTGCAGACGACCACGACAAGTTCAAAAACTTCACGGCTGTCATCACGGGGCTCAAGGACGCTCGCGACAAGATCCGCAAGGCTGCGGCGGATGCACTGAACCCGGATGACAAGAAGGACGCCAAGGGCAAAGGAGGAGACAAGAAGGGCAAGAAGGGCAAGAAATGAGCGTCTGTCTTCGCCAGTAGCGGGACCATATGCTTTGAATACCAAGTGTGCTGCATGATCCAGATCCAGTGGATGGTTCTACATCGATTTCGTGTGTTTTTCTTCAGATCGGAGGAAGTTTAAGCCGAGGTACGTTGCCATCTCTGCCTGCCTGTCGCTCCTTTTGCTTTTGCTGTTGTTCCTCCGCCCAGAACTGCGGCGACTCCCATCGAGTTTCACCTGTTGCTTCGTTCTCGTAGTAGATCGCGTCCGTGTACATGTCGGAGCGCTGCACCCAGCGACGAGCTTCGATGCGAGCGAGCTGCTCTTCAAGTTCACGGTTCTGGTGTTCGAGCAACTTCTTCCGCTCGGCACGAACCTTGACGGCGTTCGCGTCCAGTTTACTTGCTCGAGCCACGTCGTGCCAAGCCTCAAACACAGCTCGAGCGCCCAAGCCGCGCCAACGTTGAAGAACGGCTCGCATATGAAGGAACTCCCTGGTGGCTTGGTGGGATACTTTGGCGCACTGCATCTCGACGTACGAGTTGCGGATCTGGGCCTGGAAGAGTTCGAGCAATTCTTCCTCGTGAACTTCACGTGGCAACATGAAGTTGGGCTTCGTGGCAACTGCTGTGACGCTGGGCTTTGGATTCTTCGCGTTCTCTTCGAGCTCGAGCGCTCGCTTCTCAAGTTCCTGATCGACAAGTTTCACGGCTGTCTTGCGGTAGTCTTCGATGTTCAAGTCCGGCATCTCGATGTCAAAAAACGATTTGGCTGGAGGATCCGTCGGAGCTGCAGCGATGATCTTCAGAGCTTCGGTCTCCGGGGCCTCCTCTCCGTTCAACTCTTCCTCCTCGTCCGAGCTGCTATCTACCCCAGCAGAGTCTCCATCGTCTTCTTCTTCTTCTTCTTCTTCATCAGCAGCATCATCATCGACCTCCTCGTCGGACTTCTCTTCTTCCTCTTCGTCTTCTTCGATGTCGGCATCCAATTCCCGTGCTCGAGCTCTCTCCGTGGCTCTGTGCAACTTCTGCTCTTCCATGTCAAGACCCTCGATTGCCAGCTCAATTTCGTAGATCTTGGAGTTCTCCGGACCGCCAAACTCCGACGCGGCTTCTTCCAGTTCGGCTCGCAACTTGGAGAGTTTGCCGTCGAGCTTACCTAGTTTCTTGCTTTTTGCTGCAGCCAAGGCCCCAGCTTTGTCTTTGGCGGTGGCCGCCTCAAGTTCACGCTCCAGCGCCTCTCGGTCCTTCTCCAGACGTGCGCACTTCTCTCGCGTGGTCTTCAGGCGCGCTTCCTTCGCTCGTTGGAACGCCTCGATCTTCCGACGCAGCTTGTCGCGTCGGGAATCGATGTGGCTCTGCGTTTTCTCGTGCTTCTTGTAGAGTTTACGCAGCTGACGACGTCGCTGGACCATTTCGTGGGTGAGAACGCGTGCCGTTCGCTCAAAGTGAGCAACCCCCAGGGTCGAATTGATGTACTCGATGGCACGACGGCGAGTTTTCTGGGTAAGCCGAGCGACTTTGGCTCGTAAGTACGAGCTGGCGAGTTGGTCTTGTGCCTGTTCTTTCGTCAGCATCTCCGCTCGAATCAATCGCCCGGGGCGTTGACAACGATAGGGCACTGTTCGAGGCACACACACCTTCCGAACACGCTGGCGCCGCTCACGCAGCGCAACTGGATCAATACAAGCACAGCGGCGGAATTCAATCGGAACGGGTGGCATTTCTCCTCCGCCAGCGACACAAGCAAGACCGAACTCGTCGTCGTAGTGCAACAAGGCGTCCTCGACCTCTTCCGGTGTGAATCGCTGGGAAAAAGGGGGTCTGGCGCCTGGTAGTTTTGCTCCCGACTCGTGTTGTTGAGCCTGTTGCTGGTTGTTGGCAACCAGTTCCTGCTGGCGCTCGATGACTGGTAGCAGCTCCGAGTAGAAGCTGTCCCAGACGAGACCGTAAAGCTTCAGCTCGCTGTTGCTGCCTAAAGGTGCCAGACGATCGCAGTTGGGCTCGAAAGAGGACATGATGACACGGAGATCAGTGTCGTCGTTAGCGCTTCTCTGGTTGTTGATGCTACTATCGCCACCATCTTCTGCAGACGCGTGGATCTTGGAGTTCTTGACGAGTTGAGCTGCAAAACCCAAGACTTCCTGGAGAGCCTCGACCACTTCACGTCTGCTACTCCGTTGGAATTCAGCCAGGGCTTTCTCCATGAATTGCAGCGTCTCCGGAACACCTCGAGCGATGACGTCGCTTGTTGGCAAACGCAGCGGGTTTTGCTCCATGCTGAGGACTTGCAGACCTGTAAGCGCTCGAAAGGAGAACGGAAGCTCTTGGATGGCGTTCCAATCGAGACGCAGCTCACGAAGCGCCTGCATTTCCCCAATGCTACGCGGAAGCTTGACGATTTGGTTGCGTGACAAGTGTAGAACCCGCAGCTTTGGTAGACCCACGATGGCGTCGGGTAGTTCCCGTAGCTCGTTCAAGTTGACAGACAGAGAAGTGAGCGCAGTGAGCTTCCCGATCGTCTCCGGTAGCTCGCTCAGTGCATTCCCGCTGAAGTTGGCGAGCCGAGCACTACGACAGCCACCAATCGAGAGCGGGAGCTGCTTCAAAGCGTTGCGTTCAAGCCAAATCTTGTCCAGTTTATCGAGTTTCCCGAAGTCTTCAGGCAGTTTTTCAAGAGCGTTGCAAGAAAGGTTAAGCATCTTCAACCCGGTGAGTTTGGTCAGCGAATCCGGCAGCTCTCGCAGTCGGTTCTTGGTTACATCCAGCTCCATTAGGTTCCTCAACGTCCCGATACTCTCAGGAAGGCGTTCAAGGCCATCAGCTATGAGCGAGAGCGTCTCTAGGGACGGAAGCGCTGCGAATAAATCGTCGGGGAGTTCTCGCAAGTCGTGGCCAGTGATTCGCAGCGCCAATAAGTCTTGGAACGGCATCACGCGCTCCCAAGTGAAGAACCCAAGCGCTTGTTTCCACGCGATGTTGAGTTCTCCCGTTTGCTTGGCTTCGCGTGCAAACGGAGCCCACAGTTTTTCCTGCTCGAGCTCCGAAGCTGCAAGTTGTTCGTCTTGCTCGCGTTCCCGCTGCTTCTGTCGCTCCTGAAGTTGCTCACCGAGCCATGCACGACGTTCATCGCGGTTGATTGTCCCCCTCCTGCCATCGGGCATGCTTTCGCGTGAGTGAAAGACACATAGCGAGCGCTGACAAGAAGAGCTATTCCAAGGTACCATCAAAGAATAGCGAGCAGCATCATCGCATGCAAAGTTCTTCCAACTCGCGATTCAAATGGGTCAAAACATCAGTGCGAAGCTAGCTCAAGTCCCTACGTCTCCCCAACCACTCAACTACAAACTGTTGATCACTGCTTCGTCTGGAATGAATTCGTGTGCCATGCCGTAAGTTTACGGGGCAACCGGCGTGAACGCCTTGCGTGGCGGGTTCAGCGGCGCCGTGATGTGCTTCTTCGACTTGGGCGCGGCCTCCTTGGCCGTCAGCATCTGGTCCATCTTGTCCTTCACGCGCCGAGCGTAGTGGTCGTCCACTTGCTTGAAATTCCCGAGCGTGCGGTCCTGGACCTTCTTCGAGGCGTTCACAAGTGAAGTCGCGATGTTGTCCGTCAAACGTTCGCGCGCTTCCTCGTCCAGCACCGTGCGGTAGAACGCCTGCACTTGCGAGAGGTTGTCATCGTCCGGCGACGGGTACTTGTCCACCACCGTATGTTCCCCATCGTACGCGTTGTACCGGAGCGACTCGACTTCCTCCGGACCGCCCATGCTGTTCGGGAAGTACGTGGGGGCGTCGCCCATGTTCCCGTTCACCACGAACGGACCATCGCGTTGGTACGTCTGCGGCTCGTTCAGCGGCCGGTTGACTGGGATCTGCTGGTAGTTCTTGCCCAAACGGTGACGCAGCGTGTCCGGGTACGAGAACAAACGGCCTTGCAGCATCTTGTCGGGCGACGGAGTGATCCCAGGCACCAGGTGCGACGGAGCGAAGGCTAGTTGCTCGATCTCGGCGAAGTAGTTGCGTGGATTCTTGTTGAGCACCAGACGCCCCACCTCCTTCAGCGGGAAATCGCCGTGCGGCCACACTTTGGTCACGTCGAACGCAAGGCGCTGGTGCTTTTTGGCTTGCTCGGGCGTCATCGTCTGGATGTACAGCGTCCAGGACGGGAACTCGCCGCCCTCGATGGCTTCGTACAGGTCGCGGTTGGCGTAGTCCGGGTCCGCTCCGGCCAAAAAGGCAGCTTCATCCACAGGCATGTTGCGGATCCCTTGGTCCGTCTTGAAATGGTACTTGACGTACGTGAGCTTGCCCTCCGAGTTGACGTTCCCGAACGTGTTGCTGCCGTAGCCATTCATGAACCGGTAGCCGTCCGGGATGCCGCGGTCCGAGAACAGCCACGTCTGCATGTGCAGCGACTCGGGCCGCAGAGAGAAAAAGTCCCAGGCCATGTTGGCATCCTTCAAGTGCGAAGCCGGCAGACGCTTCTGCGAGTGGATGAAGCTCGGAAACAGGATCGGGTCCCGGATGAAGAAGATCGGCGTGTTGTTGCCCACGAGGTCCCAGTTGCCTTCCTCCGTGTAGAACTTGAGCGCGAAGCCGCGAGGGTCCCGCATCGTGTCCGGGCTACCGGATTCCGCCGTCACGACCGAAAAGCGAGCCGCCACGGGCGTCCGCTTCCCCACTTCCGAGAACATCTTGGCACACGTGTACTTGGTGATCTCCGGGTCCGTCACCTCGAAGTACCCGAACGCACCGCCACCTTTGGCGTGCACAACCCGCTCCGGGACTCGTTCACGGTCAAAGTGCGACACGTGGTCGATGAACTCGAAGTCTTGGAGCAGCATTGGCCCCGTCGAGCCAGCGGTGGCAGAAGCTGTCAGTCCGTATCGAGGCATCGGCGCGCCATTGCTCGTTGTCAACGTGGGTGGGGCCATGTTCGCTTGGTCTTCTTCTTCTTCAACTTGCTGTCGTTGAGCCAGCAGATTCAAGACTGAGGAGGTTAAACGTTGCTCGTTGGGTCGGACATCGGACATCCCCCGTTCGAATCATCCGTTGCCTTTTGCCAACAGGGAAGAGACTCTGCGAAAGGGACTACGTAAAAGAACTGTGACAGCGCAGTGGAGACTTTCAAGCAAAAAGTTTATACCATCGTTGCTCTGGGACGAGTCAGAACTCGCGTTTCGAATGACAACGGTTTCTTCGGGGCTGTTCTAGTTCACACGGTTAGTGATTGATCACGCCAAGTTTTGTTCCTCAAGCCTCTAGCGCTCCTTCATGCTGAGAAACTGGCTTGGGTAAGTTTAGCAAACCTAGTACTACCTAACCAGTACACTTCCGAGCTACGAATAGCTGCTACTATTTGTATGAGCAGTAACTCCTGTGCTATCGTTCATCTGGCAAAGAAGAAGCCATGATAGCACCGTCCAGCCGCCTACTAACGGGGTCATTTGTTGCAACATCTCGAACAGACAGTCGAACAGCGAGCCAGGATCAATGGCGAGCGCCCAGTTGGGCTGAGAAAGTCCTCCAACTGTGGTTTTCGCTGCAGCTGAGCCACCATGGAGGGAGTTACTCGGTCGAACGAATGAAGGCCCTCGACGAATATTCAAAGAGCACTTCTATCGGGAGGGTGCTACTCGTATGTTTGCTCACGCCCTTGCCGATGATAATCTTGGTTATTTCTCAAGAAAGCGTGCCACTCCAAGACCCAGCCGAAGGATGGCGAGCTAACTATGGCATCTGGGTTCGATCTGGGATTCTGGGAGCTGTGGTGACTCATGGGCTTGGGCTTCATGCGATGCACATGCTGAATGGTGTGTGTTTTAAGAGTTTGCAGCTTGGGATTCTAGCTATTGCCACCGCAGCAACGTACGTCGCCGTTTTGATGGTGCTTGCAGCCAATTGGACGTTTCCTATCCCGTTCATGGGCATTTCGTGCAGTTTGGCGTTGATCGCAGCACTTTTGTGCTGGTTCCGGATCATCGCTGGGTCCCAAACTTGCCAAAACATTGTGGCTGAACCCCAACTGCTTGTTAAGTTTGTCTGCTTCGTGAGTACTCAACTCATGATGGCGCTGATCTATCCCATCTATCAAGTGCTGTTTAACTACGAACGCGACTCGAACTACGTGCTGCCGGTGATTCTGCTCCTTCCTGTCATCAAACTCACGATGAAGAACATTCTGACGCGTACGCTTTCCCACTTGGAAGACTTGATGCCGGAATCCGTGATTTACACGGTGGACTTCTTCAATTCGTTGTACGTCGCCACGTGCATGCAAAGCGCGACGTCAAATACTACGGTGGCTGCGATTATGGCGATCGACTTCGCTCAGTCGGCTGTAGAGCTCTATGAAATGCATCGTACTACAATGGGGATTCGCGCTCGGCTGCATTTGGCTCTTGGGACCAAGAGCGCAAGTGAAGGAGTGCTGGTCACAGTTCGAACACTTTGTGAACGGCACAAACAGACTAAGAAAATGATGCCCGACGGAATTCGATTGCACTCCTGTCTCCATTCTCGGTACGAAGTCCTGAAGCAATCACGGGGGTTTAGCTGGTGCAGAGGTAGAAGTATCTACCCTGTCTTCACTCCACCAAATTCTATCTCCCCTTCACCAAGCCACATATCTGGTACGAAGTGTATTCACCAAGCGGTTGTTCACCCAAAGACTGCGGCGCCAACAAAGGATAGAAAATCCTCCGATAAAACAGCATCATCGTCTGGTGCTCTATCAGTCTCCCAACAGAGAGCTCTTCGACATATGCTCGAAGTTTTGTTTACTTCAGAGTGCATTATCCTCACGGAATACTTGGAGTTCGTCATCCCGATGCTGTATGGAACGTTCATGGTCGTGGCTGTGCACCTGCCCAGTGCAAAATATCACACTGAGCTGGAGGGAATAACCCAAGAGAACGTCGGAGGAACTGTGAAAAGCCTGTTCGTGTACTCACTTCTGGAGTTGACATCCTTCGTCGTGGTCTTAAGTATGATGCACCGGAACTGCGGCATGAATGGCCTGTACCAGTTGGCATTTGTGCTCGAGACCCAGATGCCTTTCATTCAAGGCAAGCAGTTGATCTGGATTCTAATGACGTTGGCCTTTCGAATTGTTCACTTTGGTAAGAGGCTCGCTTCGGGTTGCGTCTGGCTTTAAACTAACGCTACCCGCTTTTGTTTCTCTTTAGGTGTAGACTTCACATTCCAGTTCAATTGGATAGGCAAAGAATGACTTCTTTTTAGCATGTAGACAGTCTTAGCACGTTACGACTCCACTTATAAACTCGTTTTGTGCCTCCCTTGACAAAACGCATTGAACACTTGTTTGTCGTCAGGGACGTAGCTCGATGTTTGCAGCTCAAGCGATACATCCGGATGGCTCTGCGTCACATTCAGTAGTGCACACACCCAAGCCACGAGGATTCGTTCAACATGTTCAAGTTTACGTCGCAAAGCTTGCTCGAATCTGGTTATCGCTTCAAGTGAGCCACCATGGTGGGGAGTATTCTATGGAACGGTTTGTCGCGCTCGATGAATACGTGCAACAATCGTCGCAAGTGCGTGTGTTGATGGTGTGTCTAGGTACACCGCTACCTATGATAATTTTCACCGTGTTGCAAGAAGTCGTGCCTCTGCAAGAGCTTAGCGAAGGCTGGCTCTACAATTATGGGTTTTGGATCCGATACGCATTGCTTGGTGGGGTTCTTACGCATGCTATCGGGGTTCACGGGACCTACATGATTGGAGGGGTCACTTTTTCGACGGCACAACTTGTGCTACTGGACCTTTTAGTAGCCATCGGCTTCGTCCCCATCAGTGGTGCTATTGCAGCGTTCTGGGCTTTCCCGATTCCGTTTGTGCAAATTTCGACGAATATGATTTTTATCACGATGGTTCTTGTATCGTTTCGTGGAATCATAAGTCGAGAAGCGTTCTACCAGCTTTTATCGCGTCGCACTCAACTTCTTCGCTACCTGAGCTTCTTGCTCGTACAAGTATTCATGACAATCGTCTATCCATCGTACCAGGTGCTCTTTGACTTCGCTGCTGATACTGGCTACGAACTGGCCGTGTTCCTGCTTCTCCCGGTTATCAAGATCGTGATGAAGAATGTTCTCTCGCTTGCTGTTTCACACATGGAAGATTTAATACCCGAGACAGTCATCTTCACTGTGGACTTCTTTAACGCACTCTACTTAGCAACGTGCATGCAGCGAGCTACTTCAAGCATCACGGTAGCTGTGGTCGTGGTGATTGATCTTACCCAAACGGCATTCGCACTCCACCGGCTGCATCGTCATACAAAAACTATTCTAGCTCGGCTCAGACAAGCCTTAGAAGCAAAAACTACTTGTAGTCGCGTCGATTTACTAAGTTCCATCCGTGCGCTGTACGATAATCCCCGAAAGCTGAAGAGACAAACGCGAGGGAATATTCGAGTGTACTCGTGCATGCCGCATCGCCTTACAAAAGCTGGAACCGGACATCTGGGCAATCTGCATCGCCAAACGAGTATGAAAGGCAACACACAATTCATTTTACCGTTCTCGCTAAGTTCTTACTCCGACTTGCTGCATTCGGACGAGTGCAAAGCGGGTTTCGATTCTGCTAGATTTTCTAAACCTACAAAATGGTTTCAACATGGTTCTGCCTCTGTCAAACCTGTCAAAAACCCACAACTGGACAGTACCCAACCACTTGGAAATCGCAAAGTTATTGCGGTAAATGGGACGGATAGACGGAATGCGGAGGAGTTCGTTCTGCATCAAACTCTGGAGGTTTTGTTCACCTCCGAGTGTCTCCTGCTGGCTGAATACTTGGAAGTAGTGATCCCTTTGCTCTACGGGAACTACGTCCTCATGATGGTTAACCTGCCGAATGCGAAGTATCATACGGAGTTAGCTGGAATTACTCGGGAACATGTGGGGCCGACAGTTCAAACCGTGTTTGTCTACGCGCTGTTAGAATTTGTGTCATTTGCAGTGTTAATTGCTGTTTTGCAGCGCGATTGTGGCGTGAAAGGTCTGTATCAACTGGCCTTTGTGTTGGAAACCCACATGCCTCTCGTGCAGACCAAACTCGTTAGCTGGGTACTCATCACGTTGTCATATCGAGTGATTCACTTCGGTAAGCTTTGAGATGTCTACAAATTGCTCTTTGGCCAATGACGCTTGCTAAGTGTACTTGTTTTCATGCAAAGGGGTGGACTTTACCTTTCAATTTGCCTGGATGCGTCACGAAAACGTATGAGACACAGTGTCAAACGAAAAGGTTTTCGAGACAATTGCCTTTAAAGAAGCCGACATTTTCTCTCCAATTCTTCGCTGCTCATAAATGACCATATTCCACAGTAAACTTGCTTTTGCTAGGCCTTATTGCCAGCAGCATCTAAGGGTCAATCGAACTTGGCATTTATGGAGACGAAACAAGACGACTTTAATGCACCGCGTCTGACTCGTCCCGCGTACGTCATTGACTGACGCGGTTCGTCGTATTCATGGCGTTTTTCATCATAACCTTCCATGCGAACCGCTACCCCGTCGTTTACTACGGCTTAATGCTGGTTAGTACAAGAAACGACAGCTTGAACTCCACGAGCTGTTCCGATATATTGGTAAAAGATAATGCGTCCTAAATTGTCATAAAATACTAAAAGCGTCCATTTGATGGACAACAGCTTGGATATTTCTTAGGACAACACAGTCGATTTTGTATTTAGGACAGTGCAATCACACGGCTGATATTTAGAGTTACGTCTTCTATGCAGTGAGAGTGTAGAAGTAGTTGACATTTTGGATAGTATTGGTCAGTATTAGGACGCATAATACTACACCAGCTGTGGACTTTGATTGGAAGGATGCATGCTGCCTCGCAGTTACCTTGACGCCCATAGTGCAGTCGCAGCGTCTTCAGCACCCTTGGTCGATACACCCTCGGCAGCCAAAACAACGCGTCCACCGAGAGCCAATGAGGAGCTGGTGTGCCACGCGCTCAAACTCTCCCAAACCAGGCGGTTTTGACACATGGAGCGGCGTCTTCCGATTCTACGAATGCAGTACCATCTCGACTCCGACCATAACTGAATCACCACTGTCGAGCGCAGGTGTCAACACTTCAACAAGAGCCATGTGTAGTAAGTCGAAGGTTTCGTTTTTGCTCAACCCGCAGCCGGTGACCGACGACCAGCGCGTGCAGCTAAGGTCACCCATGTTCGTCGTCTCGGCCACACCTTCGTACCTGTTCGTACAGAACTCGTGCATTGCACCGCTGAAGAAGACCAGCGGCTGCAGTGTCAAGTCGGTCATGCCAGTACTATCGCTTTGTGGGGTCATCTGTACCAGTAGCAATGGCGAGGAGCCGGAACAACAGACAGCGGCGGCTAAACAGGATCAAACGTACAAAACGAAGACAACAACTCTTGAACCTGAGACCCGAAAGCCCAACGCAGGTCGCACGCGAGTTCGCAAGCATCACACACCGCCATGTCAAGTGGAGGGCTGCAAGAACATTGCCGTTTCCCGCGGCTGTTGTGTGCGTCACGGCGGCGGCTCGCGTTGTACGGTGTCTGGGTGCTCGAACCGCGCAAAGCTGTACAAGAAATGCTTCCAACACGGTGGTTTCAACACCTGCGCGACCGAGGGTTGCACGCGCAAGGCCAAACGCTACGGCTTTTGCTGGTCCCACGGCGGTGGTCGTATCTGCAAGATCCTCGGGTGCAAGAAGGTATCAACCCAGAATGATCTGTGCTGGGCTCATGGTGGGGGGAACCGTTGCAAGCTCGAGGGATGCAGCCGTCGCTCCTACCAGAAGTACGGTTACTACTGTGTGGACCATGCGTCGCCAAATCTCCGCGTAAATCGAGCTATGGTGTTGCTGGGGTAGAGTCTCAAACTTCAGTCGTTAGTATTTATTTATGAACCGAATCTGGAATGAGCTTGTTTTCCACTCTGCTTCTCATCGTGTATTTGAACAGGTTGGCGACGACCCGGGTCAACAAAACAACCCGGTGCTCGCAAATCCTAGTATTATGCATGGCTATTTTTCAATGCAGTTACATAGGTTATGCTCTATATATCTAAGCACTTCCTGCCTCATTTGGTGTATTGGTCGTCGTGGCCGTGTTGACGGTGGCGTCATGCACTGCGATCGATTCAATACTCGAAGTGGGAACATTTGACTTCGGAGGCGCAATACTCGCTGCTCCAGGCGAGCTGGTACGCACGGAGCTGAAGTAGGTCAAGATTGGCGGATTCCTGACAGAGGTAGTGTTTTCGAGGACGCCCTATTGCACGCTTCATGGACCACCCGCGCCACCTGAACGCCGCTGCTGCACGGTCTGAGAGGAGCTTGACATCCTGTCGGTCGAGCTAACGTTGGTGTGGGCGGGCTCGCCTCTTCCAAAAAAAAAAATTAACTCCCTCGGGGTTCTTTTTTTTTTTGCGACGACCCGGGTCTTCGCCAACCTGTTCAAATGAGGACCTCTTCTCGGTCACGAACAGCGCCCAGCTGACGAAAACACTAGTATATGGTACGGCGGCTGTGTGCATTCAATGATTATCGTGGCATGTTGGCACGCCACCGCTAGTAGTAGAGCCTCGATAGGTTGGCGCAGGTAATTTATCAAATGGATCTAACGGCGGCAGGCATGAACTTCAAGAGTACGGTGATTTTAACCAGGGCGAACCATTAAGCCTGCCACTTGTCCCCACCAGCAAGTTGTAGCAGCATGACATTCAGCGAACTTACTCACGTCTGCTTCCAGTTTTGGTTCAAGCGTCCAGCCTGTAGACTATACTGGTATCAAAGTAACTACAACAACCGCTTTGCTTCCAATCTATCGAGGTAGCTATCACCGATCCTGACCGCAGGGAGCCCCCCCCCCCACCAAGACAGCTCTGGAACTCCACTAATCTGTCATTTTCTCTCGACTTGTGAGGGATTATCGTGCCTGTTGGAGCAAGTAGTTGCAGGTCGAGCTCCGCTGTTCGATAACCTTTATGGAAAAAATAGTAAAATATCAGTAACATTGATATTATATTGACGGAATGATTTATTATTGTTTCTTGCGGTTTCCAGTTTAATAAAAATATCATAAATTACAACTGTATTTTTTCCTAGTCCAACCCTTTGGAGCTTTCGCCACACACCCGTCATCTCTGGGAGGGGCAGCACGCGTCCACAAGGTTTCATTCTCGACTCACTTGCGAATCTGCTCAATCCCAACAAGACCATCCATCCCCTCTCTCGCCGATGACGTCACGCCAGCTCTGCGCTTTCTTCTACGCCGATCTCGGCGACGACCTCTTCGAGTGCAAGAAGTGCGGACGTAACCACAAACAAGCCGCGGGCACCGGCTACAGCAACCACCTTGGCCGTCTTGGCACCAAGCACGCTGGCTAGGCGAGGAGATGCCTAGCTCCAGGCTGCACGCGGTCCCAACGATTAACGTCTTCGGCTTCGTGGATGAGGTCACGCTCAACATCTACCTGTGGATGCGCTGGATTATCCAGCGCAATTAACCCATCACTGAGGTAGAAAACAAACACACGCGAGAGGTGGTGACGATGAAGCCCACGACAGCTCGGACGATCAAGGTGTACAAGGGCTTTGCTGCGGGCAAAGTCGGCCGAGTAATCGCCTCCGAGATGGGCGAGTCCTTCGCGCTCATGACGTGCCACTCGCTTCACTTCCTGGCTATATTCGCTGTCTACGTGGTGAAAGGCGTGCGGCGCCAGCGACTGCTTGCCCTCTGTCCCATGGACGACGGCCAATCGGCTGATGCTCACATCGAGCACGTCGAGCCGGTCCTGAGCCTGTACGGCAAAGGACTTGACATGGTGCGGTTTTTGGTTGGGGACAACTGTTCCACCAATCAGTGCTTCGCAACGAAGATAGGCGTCCGTCTGATTGGCTGTGCCAGTCATCGGTTCAACCTCACGGTAACCTAATTTATGTCTGATTATCAGAATCAGATTGACATGATCCAGACGCTGATGATTCTGCTGCGTCAGGTGAACAACGCTGCCATGCTTGCCAAAGTGACACCTCTGAAGCCAATCAAGGCTAACAATACGCGCTGGTCGTCTACGTTTCACATGTTGCAGCGGTACGTGAAGATTCGCGATGCCATTCTCACCGTCTCTGCTGTCGAGGAACACGTGCCGCGCGGAAACGCTCACAGATGTATCGCTGCTGTTGTCGATAAGCTGGAGGAGCTGAGCAGTGTCTGCGTCAAGCTGCAGGCAGAGAAGTGCACGATGGCGGATGTGCGTCTGCTGTTTGATGCGTGCGGGGAGAAGTACCCCATGATGACTGACAACTTGAAGCCTAGCGCTTCAATTGTGCACTCACCCGCCTTCAAGGCCGCTGTGGTCAAGATCCAGAACGACCTTCCCCTATCGACCAGTGAGCAGCGCGCTATCGACAGATTCGCGATGCCTGTCAGCGAGGCGATCCCTGCTCCGCGTGCTCGAGTTGACTTTGCGTCAAGTGTCCTCCGGCAGGCGAAGAAACAGCGACGCTCGGAGCGTATCACGGTGGAATACGATCCCATTCTGCCTCACGTACCTCTGACTAGCAACGCGTGTGAGCGCTTTTTCTCTGGGTGCAAGTTGGTGTTGACGTCTATGCGTGCGTCTACACTGCCGGTAAACTTCGAGACCGTGATATTTTGCGGGCTAACGCTGATCTCTGGAACAGCGTGACGCTTCTCGGCTGCATTGAGGAAACCGAGGCGTAAATGGTGTAAGCTCTGCTCAATACATTGCAATACGTGCAGTAACGATTATTGTGTCTTCTTAGATTGCAGTGGCTATTACGGGCTTCTCGGCATACCTCGTACTATTGGACATTGTATTTAACGTGCCCTGCTTTGTCCGAGAACTACCGTGGTTGAACCGTTGGTGAGATTGACTCACGGCCATACTGAGGCTAGTATTAGTATTTGGTATAATTTAACCAAGAGGGGGTTTGTCACCTGCGAGGTTTTCTCCCCCTCAACCCCATTCTTCCTGTGGGAAAGCAACATCGTGTTAGTGTACTTGTGTCTGGCCTTCCTCGGTAGTCGACACCAAGCGTCACAGGCACTACAGTCCTACTCTGCGTGCCGTCAGTGCCACTTAAGATGCGCAAAACCTCTATCTGGAAAGCGAGTCCGTTGTAGTTCTTGCCGCATTTAGCTGCACTGGCATTTCCGCGGTAGGCCTCCTGAGCTGCGGTGTACGCGTTGTTTACCTCCAGTGTGCTGTACTCTCTGTTACCGACTTGCAACCGACATAGCTTGGACACTTGCCGAGCACCTCCATTAAATCCGTCACGATATCACTCATCCCACCACCGCAGATATCTTGACTAAAGACGGATGACATACCCCCCGCCACGGGCGAAGTGTGATCATAAACGAAGGCGTGGAAAAATTTCGTCTTGGGCTCCTCCACTGTCTCCACCTTCCTCGACGAAAGGGGAGGCGAGAGGTTTCCAGTCACAAGTGCTAGTGTCTGGTGATCTGCTGGGGTTCCCGGTGGCCCTGATCGTGGCGTGGTAGTGTGGTTCCAATGTGATCAATTTCTGCTGTAACCTCAGCATTATGTGATTCAGGAACGAGGCTACAATGGTTGCGAACGTCGCCAGGGATCCGACCGTGACCATGTTGGTTCACTACGAGGTCCCAGGGCGCAAGAAGGCGCTGCTACTAGGCAGCCTGCCGGAGCTCATCTATCGGCTGCTTGTGGAAGCGAAACGTCTGTGGAAGATTGTTTCACATGGATTTTGTATACTACTTCGAAGTATACATGTATTCCGTTAGGCTGCGTACTGCAATTCCGCTGGAATGAAACAGTGGATTAGGCATTCCGCCGGATCCAGGCGTTCCCTCGAATGGCCGATCCGCTGGTTTGTACTTGAAGTATGCAGTACACGATTTTGCTACATAGCAATCCGCTGAACTGGCATTAGAAGCATTACGTTTATTCAATTGTAAAGGAAAGTGAAGCTATACGAGAAGTCCGTGTTGCCCGACAAAAACTCCTGAACGAAGTAGCCTCGACACTCTTCGTCCATTCTGCAGTACATCGTCGCCGCATTATCACTGTTTGCTAGCAGCTGATTGATCCGAAAGCGGCCAGTAACTCCGATTGTTGCTCCAACCCCGTTCTCCTACAGTTTGATCGCCACCTCAGACCTGCTTGGTCGAGTTCGACGAGCCATGCTTGCATCGACAAGTGTAAGGTTATGTGGGCGACGGCAAGCCCTCTGTCATATTCTCACCGTGCTTTTATTACGCCACGTAGCACCACTGCTGAATTATCGTTGAAGAAATCTCTGAGCTGACAGCGACATTGGGTGCTCGTGACTTCTCCCGGTGTCTTCGATGGGACGCCAGCGTCTCCGTCACTCTCCGGTCTGTAACAAGTGTAAACAGCGCGCGTCCCGCTACCTGTACGCGTTGGCTCACGGGCCGCAGAGGCAGCAGCAGGCAGGGACCGAGAACACCAGCGTGTTGGCGTTGCGCGCCTAGCAGAAGCGGGCTTCGTGTGTTGAGAATGTGGGCAGCGACGGCTCCGACGCCGGACCGACCTGCGCAGGAGTGAACATCTTGCCGTAGCTCTTTCAGTCGTGTTGACGTTCGCACAGCCTGCGTGCCAGAGACGTAGTCTAATACGAACTGGGACTGAAATAGTTCAGCAATAAAATGTTGTTATAACGGGGCCTTCCTCTCAATCTGCTGAATCAATCCGTTACCTGCCCGAATTCGGGCGGATAAAACCCGCTAAAATATGGCTGAATTTCCGCAGGAATGACGCGCAGTACACACCAGCGGATCGGCCGATCCGCTGGAACACCAAATCCGTTGGAATCGACCCCATTCCGCTGGAATTTTGGTCTGCAGTACGCACCCTTGTATTGTGTTGGCAGGTTAGAGCAGTTTAGAGGTTTGTTTGCAAACATTCCGCTGCATTAAGGTTGTCAAGGTTTACAAGGTTTAGACCCCTAAACGGTGGCAACTCTAGTAGCCACAGCAAATACGCGCGTTATTTGCGGAGGTCATTTTGTGTTTGCCCGTGGCCAAAAAGTGTCTACTGGTGGCCAGAAACGTGTATGCTGGCGTACCAGTCTCGATGACATCGATCCTCGGGAGGGCTAGGTTATAGGGCGATGTGAGACATTTATTACAAACAGCAAGTTTAAAAATATAATGTGACACGGCGAGTTGGGCGCAGCAGCGCGTGCCATGCAGTAGTACATTATCCTGGGAGGGCAACTAGAAGTGCTGTATGGACAGCCTCACACAGATTAATTCGTCCAAAATAAATTGCTTGTACCTCAATAAACTTTTGCACAACATAACTGCCACGACACACGCTTACACAGTTTTTGCCGTAGTGGCTGTAGCAGTCTGGAGCTTGCCAGGAGGAGAATCGCACAGGTTTTGCCGTAGTGGCTGTAGCGGTCTGGAGCTTGCCAGGAGGGGAATCAACAGCGCTGCGGAGCCATCGCGGCTCCTAAGTTCTACAATAATACCAGTCGAACTAGCTTGCATACAAACGGTATCGAGGTGCAACTCGAAAAGGAGTTGCACTTTAAATCGACGCTCACAACCTCAACCAAAAGGTTAAATCGATAAATACGAGTTGTGGAATAAAACAATAATGTCAACGATGTAATTTCCGTCTCAATAGGGGGGGGGGCAGAATTGACGAAATCACCGACATATCCGTGATGAACTCGACGACCATATTTTTTATTGTCAACGATCATACCATTTCGAAATGGATGTTTATCCATATAGCGCAGATTTGTGAAGCGTACGGAGCGGTATGGAAAACGGTTTTTACTAGAGTACTGGAAGGCATGCTATGCTGAATTCAAGACGTCCGTAAAAACCATATTTCAAGACCAGGCATTCCACAAGACCAACCACCACGAAGCTCAACTAAAATAGCTGCGACTCAACTCAACTCGGTGGGTTCTCCGCCAGAACACCTCGGTCATCCTTCATTTGGTTTGTTCACATTGTGCAGCGTCTCTGTGGTCTGTGGAGGATTCAAGGGTAGCATTTGCCGTCCTATGTTGTGGATGTTGACGGCTCACTCGAGCACTTTTGTCGTGCTAATTGTCTCTCTTGCTTGGCGTCTCTGTGGCATGTGGCGAGTTCAAGTCGAGACGGCATTCGCCGTCCTCTCTTTCGGCTCGTGGCAAGTGTCGTTATCGACTGCATCGCCGATATCTCACAAGATATTTCCTTAGTTAATGTTGAACGGTGGTATATTTGAAATTGGAGCTTCGTATGGATTTGGGTTTGCAGGTATTTAGTGAGATTTACACCATTGCTATTCACCGCAAGTTTTGTGGGCATCTGGTGAGAGTGCTGTTGCCATTTATTCAGTCTTTTTTCCGTCCGCAACCGGCACCCATTGTTATCGGTGATCACTGGGTACCACAGACTCAAGCCTATGTACCGTCGTACATGACTTTAGATACTATTGGGTTGGTACTGGCCTTCAGACGGAAACGTTTATCGTGATGTCTTTTCAAAGCCCTCTCCCTATAAATCTTCATGATTGTGGCCCATGTGAAGTTAAGACTTGGTCACACGTGTCGCACACCCTCCCCAAAGACGTTGGGGTCGAGTAGTTGCGGGGTCCTGTGAAGGTACGAGCTCGTGCGGGGTGGCGGATGTGGTCGCAGCTAGGAACACTAAACAACGAAAAATATATTAACTCTCTTTCTGTTATCACTTGTCCCTCTTGATTGCTGCAGGGAAGATTTACGACTGATTCTCAAACTTCAAGCGTCGGCACCCGCCGCGCGTACTCATATGCATGACACCCTCCGGCTATAGTCGTCAGACATCCTCCGGGTGTGCCGTCCGTCCTCCGTGACGATCCATCTTTGGGTGGCACTCCATAGCACATTCCTCTCGGGCGACCTCCGTCCTCGTCGTCGCCAAGCCGCAGAAGTAATTTGACTCCTTATTGGCGAAGCGAGTCAGCCCTCCGTAGGCACCACTCTTCTCGACCTAGCGTCATCTTGGAGAAATGAGCCCTTCTGGTTCGGCAAACTTAAGCCAGGTGCGCCACACTATTTGTGGCCATGTTCGTACTCTCGGCACTTGAGGGAAGGGGTGGGTTTCGATGACGCTCACCACCGACACAGCAATTCGCCCTTTGTCCTCCGGGCGCGTTAGTGTCCCACCACGATGCAGGACACAATACATTCACTTTCAACATCGATGTGTACCATGGATTCGTATTCACCACCAAAGTGGGCGACGTCAACCTTACCAGGAGTGTTGAATTTCAGAACATCATGACGATGGTTGTTTCACTCTCTCGGTGAGCGTCGGTCAACACTTTGAGACCAGCACCCTCGCTGACTTTCTCTCAATTCTCGGAACGATATATGTTCGTTACCATGCGCGAGTATTGCCTTGTTGTATGTCTGGTTCATTCTATATCACTATTCGGTCGGGCCAATCGTATACTTCAAGTACCCCGTATTGGTGATGCTGTACCTCACAGTCGGATCCGCGGCGTATCGGCATCTTTCGGCATATGTATCATGGTTACCTCTTGACCTCTGTTCGTGTTCTGTTATTATCGCCGCAGCATCTCTCTCGGTATACTGTTTTCAATGCGTCAAACTTCGGTAACTAGAGGTGCATTTGTCCTCGTGAATTCGCCATTGCCGGTGGCTGCATGTAGACGGTTCTATACATTTGCAGCAGCGTCATTTCACTTTTGGGCAGCTTGTCGTCCGGAAGGCGTCCGGTCCTTTTGAGTGGAATTCATTATATTTACGCATAATGACCTGCATGGCGAGATCACAGTCTTCAGTATTGTCTGATAGATATTATTTCCGTTGCCAAGTCCAGGTGCACACCATACGGCGTCACCCTCTACTCCATAGTTTCGCGGCGGGTTGGTTCTCTTCGTCGCGATCCTATCATCCCATTCACTCTTCAATTCCGAGTCAGTACTTTACCTATTTTGTAGTTTGAACTGGCAGACAATCATTTTAGCTGTCGGGTCCGATGGGTGCCGCAATTTCCCTTTTCGTGGAACTCGAACATCGTGAAAATTAAGTTCTCTATTTAGGTGGCTTCGTTATACCCGTCGACGTTATTCCACAGTGAGGTTACGACACGCTTACTACAAAATTTGATTGGTTATATCTTGAAACACATTGACAGGACGATAATGACTCGATTAGGATAGCATTTAAGTTCTCAATAAACGATGAACAGACGGGAAATCGTCAATCATTTCTGACACTTTAACGGCAGCAGCTTGTGATGACCAAACGGAGATCGTGAATCTTTTGCTAAGTCCAGACTTGCGAATCATTTTGTGCACAACTCATGGTTCATGAGCCATGGACCAGATAAACCACAACATTACTGTACCTCAGTACAGAGCTGCCTTGAAGAACTATTCGCAAACGACTGCTGGGTCAATAATCTCACTTGATCAGTAATATGTTTTACGATACCACAGCCTCCCATCCGGTAACAAAAGGAAATTATTAGACCGCATTGAAGTGAACACTCATAGCTAACGATGTAGCACCGGTCGTGCTACTTACTGTTAGCATCGGTACGGTATAAACAATACCATTTTCATCACGGCGTTTACAAAGCCTTTCAGGATCGATTCATGTTGGTATTCACGCCCACAATATACCCATTTAATTGGTAAATACGGTTAGCTGAATAGCTAGTGCCGCGCGAAGGGCATAGTAGCAGCCACCAACTTCGCTAGAACTAGTCCCGCATTCCAAAATCCCTATAGTATTCCTCGTTTGTACTGTACAAACTCATCACAGACTTTGAAATACTCGGCAACGAATTCGATCAAAACGCCCCCACTCGTCTACGAATATTGGTAGCGGGGCTGCGTAGCGTAGTGCGTCAAAGGAAGACGTATGACTCTCCGAGTCTCAGCTGGTGTTCTCCGAACCCCTAACTCTCCGCAGAGGCTTATGAGGCGAGGCGGGTGAACTTTGCTTGCTCATGATCAGCTTGGCATTTTTTTTTCCAACAACAAATGCTGGAACGTTTGTGAGGCTGTCAAATGGTACTGCTCCGAAATGATATGGAAGGTAAACAACGCGGATAGCCTATAACGACAATGTTAATATTTAGATTCACGGTGCAGTTTAAAGCCGCGTTTTCCCAGGATTGCCTAGCTAGTTCGCGAAATATATTGCTTGTAGATGGACTGCGAGCTAGATTCAATAACGCATGGCCTATAATGCAACACCAAACAATGGCGGGTATGCGGGTGAGGCTTGCAGTGAAGTGTTCAGAAGGAATGAAATCCGAAAGTGTAGTGAAACCTAGTGATTTGTACCTTCATGTTGACTAGACGTCTAGCAGACGTCTTTCAGAGACCTATATTAACAGAGAGTTCAATTTGCCAGCTCAGACACAAGTGCTGCTTGGGGACATTGTAAGGGCCCTGACGAAACGTGTTGCAGCCCAAGGATAAGCCTGCCGGTGGGAGACTCATTGGAGGTCCGGGCCGCTGCGACGTCGACGCGTTTGGACACGGCAAGGCGCGCGGAGCCTGTCGTGGAACTCTCAAGAAGGTCAAGTTACATTAGGCGGTGACCGAGCGGCGCGCGCTCGGGCTGATCTGCCTATTTCATATTCTAGTTGGTTGTCGTCCTGACATCCGTTTCATATTAACTGCTGTTCTAAGAGGTTGTTCGTAGTCACCCTTGGGACTTGATTGATAGACTGCTGTGTGAAAGCGATTGTATTTGGTAGTGATTCTGTATTGTTCTTCTGACTGGAACTAGTTTCCTTTAGGGGGTGGTGCGCGAGTTTGTGAATAT